>PVIC010046199.1:0-14333 GCA_004025085.1 Thryonomys swinderianus
CTTTCTTCTTCTTCTTCTTCTTCTTCTTCTTCTTCTTCTTCTTTCTTCTTCTTCTTCTTCTTCTTTCTTCTTCCTGTTCCTTCTTCCTCTTCTTCTTGCTCTTCTACATTTTTGTTTTTGAGACAGGGTCTTACTTTGTAGTTCAGGCTTTCCCTGAGCTCACTATGTTGCCCAAGCAAGCCTGGAACTCAGCGACACTCCTGCCTCTGCCTCCTGAGTGCTGGGATTATAGGTGTGAGCCATCATGTCCAGCATATGGCATGTGGTACTGATTGTTGGCGGGCATGAGTAACCATGCCCTGTGTTGTTGTATGTGGTTACTGGGGATCAAACAAGGGAACTTGTGCTTGCTAGGCAGGTGCTGGAACCACTGAGCTAAATCTCAGGCCTAAGTTTATCTTTCTTTTTGGAGGGCATTCCACTCCATTGTGTTTAAATACCACATTTTATTTATCTATTCATCTGTGGATGGATATGTGTACTGTTTCCAAGATCTAGCTACTTTAATTGTGTTCCTATAATCATGGGTATATCCATATCCCTGTGATATGATGATTTCAACTCTTCTGGGAAGATACTTTTCAAGTGGAAACAATAACACTAACAATAGCATCAAAAGAAAAATTAAATACTCAGGTATTAACTAAGAAAATGAATGAACTCTACAATGAAAATTACATCACTCTGAAAAAGGAAATCTAGGAGATCAGAAAATAGAAAGATATCATTTGTTCCTGAATAGGAAGAATCAACATAATCAACATAGCTATAATTGCAAAACTGGTATGATGGTGAAATCCAGGTCTGACTGAGCCAACTGCGCTGCACACCAGTCTCCTAGGTCCTGAGAGAGCCCTTGTCCTTCAGTAAACTGAATTGAGACTAAAGTGAGCATTCAACTAACAGGCACACCAGGGCCAGAGATTGCCCAGTCCTCTACAGTGTTGGATACCTCCTCTGGCAACTGTAGACCAACCCCCAATAGCCACCACAAAGCCCTCCCACCACTTGTGCTATATAATACCCTACACTGCATTCATTAAGAGGAAGTGTTCCAGAAACCTCCCTAGAGTCTGGTGTGCATGTGTGACTCTGTGCCTTACCTGCCCATGTGTAGCCCCATGATGACAACAAATGGCGCCCAAACATGGGGCCCTCAGGTAATCCTTTGCTTTGCTTCTTGGGTGACTGCCCCCAATTTGTGGGGAATTCCTCCTCCTGGCAGCCCAGCAGTCCACTTCTTTCACCTCTTTGGTAAATGTCCCCACCTTTCAGGGGAATTAGTCCTCCCTGTGGCTCAGCAGGCTGCTTCTCTCCCTACAGCCCAGCAGGCCGCTTCCCTTCCTGTGGCTCAACAGGCCTCTTCATTAACATGTCAAGCCCCTTTCCACCTTCCTTCCACTGACCTCACTTCTCTGAGTATGGGAAATATCCTCTACTCTTCTGTGCAATCCCAAAATGGTGCCTGTGCCCCTTCTCTTCTGGCAGACACAAAGGTGGGACCCCAAGATGGTGCTAACTCCTCTTCTCCTCCAGCCAGAGCCCAGGTGCCCCTCCCCAACAGATCACCAGCCCCTCCTTCTGCTCCATGTCTTAAACTGCCCCACCTGCATGCCATTTCTGACCCTCATCCCCAGCCACCAGAGGCAATAGCAAAGGGACTCTGAGGCTGTGGCTCCTGCTGCTACTGCCAGGGCTCATCAAAGCCCCTTTGAGGCTCTGTTTCCTAAGGGTCACCTACTGGGAACAGCTGTACTTGGGCCAACCAGCTGGAACCCTGCTGCTCTAGTGCACACGCTGCCAGACATACCCTGAGAGGAGGCCAGCTTCCACCTGGGCCAGCACCTACCACAAGCTGCTTCACAAGAATGACTGGATCTATGTGGAGGACACTGGCCTTCTCTACCTCAACCCAAGCCTGGACCATGACTCCTGGGAGCAGCTCAGGCTGCAGAATGGTGGCTCCTTACAAAATTGTCAAGCCCTACATCACCACCTGATCCACCAATCAGCCAAATGGGGATGCTCTTGCTTCATAGGCCCAAAAATCAGCGATGCTGCCCAGCACCATGACACCCCAATAAGACCACCTGGAGAGGTGTAAAGGACCTCTATGACCAAGCTTACGCTTTGACCCCCTCCAGACACCCCCACCCTGGAGCCAACACTGGTGGTCCTTCTGTGTGCTGCGCTCACTGCCAACTCCGAGGCTGTGGTCATGCAAGTATGAGCCCTAGTTCCCAACCCCCTTCTTCTAGTCACAGTTGACTGGAATTCCTCCCTTCCTCACCCTTTGGCAATGACTCCTCCATTTACCCTGTAGTTATTGAAGACATCCACCCCAAGTCTCCCATTGATACCACATGGAATACTTCTATGTCTCCTTCCTCTGTCTGCTTTTCTACCTCACCTCCAATGACTCTTCCTCTGGCTTAGTGACCTAAAAACCAACACCACTGACCCATCTTCTTTGCTCTTGGGGCCAAAGCTTCCTTCTCTGGAGTCTCTGGGACCTCCTACTTGTGTGGTGACTCATACTTAGTGTCCTACACCCCCAACTCAACAATTTTGCTTTTCAGCACCTGTGTCCCCACCCCTTACCCAAGACTGGTTGGGCAGCAAACCCCTGTTTAACCTTATGCTTGACCCACACAGAAAACATGATTTAGAGGCCTCAGCCATCATCACCAACATTGTGTCTGTGGTTGCTGTGGTCTCTGCAGATGCCACTTCTTCAATCACCTTGAACAACCAGATTGCCACTGCCACTGTTATTAATCAACTTGCTCAAAATACTACACATGCTCTTGGACAAACTTTGGCTCTCTTCCATGATACTTGTGCTGTCAATGTCAACCTACAGTCCCAAATGGAATTAGTCCTTTGATGTGGTTACCTTTAATAATGTCTAGAGTTCCATTTGGGAGGGGTTAGACCAAATTAAGTTCATGGACTCATGGGCTAATGGGTCACCCTATCTGACCAAACCCATAAAGAGGTTATATGGTTGGCAGAGGCCATTGAGTCTAAACAGAGGGGAGGAGATGATGGTGAAATCCAGGTCTGGCTGAGCCAACTGCACCACATGCCAGTCTCCTAGGTCCTGAGAGAGCTCTTGTCACTTAGTAGATTAAAGTGAGACCAAAGTGAGCTTCAGCTAACAGGCACACCAGGGCCAGAGATTGCCCAGTCCTCTCCAACATTAGGCCCCTCCTCTGGTAACCATAGATGAATCCCCAATAGCCACTGCAAACCCCTCCCACTGCTTGTGGTATATAATGACCTACACTGCATTCATTAAACGGAAGTGTTCCAGAAACCACTCTAAAGTCTGTTGTGCATGTGTGACTCTATACCTCACCTTCCTGTGTGCAGCACCACAACAACAACACTGACATACAGATTTAATGCAATCCTAATTAAAATATCATGTCATTTTCCACAGATTTAAAACTTATATGGAATCATAAGATACCCAGAATAACAAAAATAATCCCAGGTAAAAAAAGGAAAGCAGGTGGCATCACAATCATAAACTTGAACTTATACTATAAAGGTGAGGTGATTAAAAAGCCATGGCACTGGCATAAATCAATCATGTGGTTCAATAGAACAGAATAGAAGAAGCAGAAACAGTTCCAAGAATATATTAATCTTTGAGAAAAGGGCCAAAAACATACACTGGGTGAAAACAGGCTCTTTAACAAACGGTGTTGGGAAAGCTGGTTATTCACAGGCAGAAGATTAGGTCTAGACCTATGAATCTCACTGGATGGATTTGTTCAAGGTGAGCTTTAGTGTACAATGAAGCTGTGTAACTGATTCTTGCATAGTATTACTTTAAATCAATCCTCTGTCTTCAGTTGTGAGTGTATTTTTTAACACCATATGTTTTGTTGGTTGGTTGGTTTCTTTGAGACAGGGTTTTGCTCTGTAGTTCACTGGCCCTCAGCTCACTGTGTAGCCCAGGCAAGCCTCAAACTAAGCTATCCTTCTGCCTCTGCCTCCTGAGTGCTGGGATTACAGGCATGGACCACCATACCCAGCATTGTGGTATGTGGTACTGACTGCCGGTGGGCATGAGTCACCATGCCCAGTATTGTTGTATGTGGTTACTGGGGATTGAACTCAGGACCTTGCACTTTGCTAGGCAGGCACTGGGACCATTGAGCTGAATCTCCAGACCAACCCTGCATGATTCTGTAACATAATAAATTGCAAAATATGACCAGTGGAATAGATCAGAAGACCCAGAAATAACTCTGGATACACTAAGCCACCTTGTCTTCAACAAAGGAAGCAAACATCCCCAATGGAGGAAAGACAGCTTCTTTAACAAATGGTGCTGGAAAAACTGGGCTTCAACCTGCCAAAAGCTAAAGCTAGACCTATCTCTTTCACCATGCACAAAACTAAATTCACAGTGGATCAGAGACTTAAACATTAAAACATAAACAATAGCCGGGTGTGGTGGCTCACGCCTGTAATCCCAGCACTTGGGAGGCAGAAGCAGGAGGATTACTGAGTTTGAGGCTTGCCTGGACTACATAGTGAGCTCAGAGCCAGCCTGAACTACAAAGCAAGACCCTGTCTCAAAAAGGAAAAAAAAAACATAAACAATAAGCCTGCTGGAAAACAGGCTAGGTAAAACTCTTGAAGACATTGGCTTAGGCAGAGACTTTATGAATAAAACCTCTCTAGCACAAGAACTAGCAGAAAGAATCAACAAATGGCATCTCATCCTACTGAAAAGCTTCTGCACAGCAAAAGAAGTCGCCGGCACTTCTAAAAGACAACCAACAACATGGGAAAAAGTCTTTACTAGCTGTTTATCAGACAAAGGGCTATTATCTACAATATATAAAGAACTCAAACAGATCAGCCTCCCCAAGTTTAAAGTCCCAATTCAAAAATGGGCATCTGAAATGAACAGATACTTTTCAGAGGCAGAAGTCAAAGCAGCCAAGAAACATATGAAGAAGTGTTCAATATCCCTGGTCATTCAAGAGATGAAAATGAAAACAACACTGAGATTTCATCTCACTCCACAAAGAATGGCCGCTATCACAACATCAACCAACAATACATGCTGGTGTGGCTGTGAGGAGAAAGGAACCCTTCTCCACTGTTGGTGGGATTGCAGACTTGTGCAACCATTGTGGAGATCCATGTGGAGATTTCTCAGAAAACTAGGACTAGGGGTCCCGTTTGACCCTGCTATCCCCCTGCTAGGAATATACCCCAAAGAATTTTAAAAATCACATTGGAAAGACAGGTGTACACCCTTGTTCACAGCAGCTCAGTTCATGATAGCTCAATCTTGGAAACAACCCAAATGCCCATCAACTGGAGAGTGGATAAAGAAGTTGTGTTTTTTTAATAAAATGGAGTATTATTCTGCCATAAAGAATGACAAGACTGATCCATTTAAGTGCAAATGGAGACACCTGGAGGATATACTAATAAGTGAAATAAATAGATCACAGATAGGCAAATACCAGATCTTCTCTGTAACATGAACTCCTGTAGATGCAAATGAGCTCTAAGAAGTATGACAGCTTTTATAGAGTGGAAAATTTCCATAGGAAATTTGGTGTGGGAATATAATGAGGGGAAAGAATAAATATGATTCAGAAAGAAAATAAAAGAGTATGTATAAAGGGGATGGGGAGGTGTGGGTGGGTAGGGATATGGGTAAAAATGAGAATTAACTTGTGTCATATACTGGTACAAATTCCCCAGTGTTATATGTGATTGTGAAATGTATATAAATTGTACCAATAAAGAATTCAATTTAAAAAATAAATTGCAAAATATCACTTTATTTATGCAATTCCTTCTCATGTTGACACTTTTTAAAGTAATTTTTAGAAATCTCATTAATACAACCTTTGATCTTACCAGACAACTCCAAGTATTGAGAGATGCTCTAGCTAAGTGGAAGATCAGAGCTCTCCAAAACTCAATTTTCATTTGAATCAGATTTCAGCTCAAATGTGTCCTGTCCCTTTAGGACCTCTGGAAACTGAATACTAGTCCTGCTCCTCTCAAGTTGGTCAGGGACACTCTTGCAACAGCATTCTCTTCCATTCCATTAGTAAAGGCCCTGCTGCATTCTGCTGAGTTCCCCCCTTTCTTCCCTACATGGCTACTGTGTTGTGAGCTCCTGCAGAGCAGAACTGTTTCTTCTCCCTCTGCATTCTGGGCACCTTCCACACAGATGCAGCTGGTGAGGAAATAACTGCAGTCTCCAAATTGAGAAAGGCAAAGATTATGGTGGTTTCCTTCAAGTTCCTGGATAAGAGTTTTTACAGATATGTGGATGAAAATCCAATGTGTTAAAGGGTAAGCACTTGGCCCAAGATTTAGCTCAGTGGTTCTGGTGCCTGCCTAGCAAGCACAAGGTCCCCAGTTCAATCCCACATACAACAGTACTGGGCATGGTGGCCCATGCCTGTAATCCCAGCACTAGGGAGGCAGAGGCAGAAGGATAGCTGAGTTTGAGGCTTGCCTGGGCTACACAGTGAGCTCAGGGCCAGCATGAACTACAAAGCAAGACCCTGTCTCAAAAAATAAGCATAGTAGAAAAGAGTTGTTCTACAAACATTAAGGTCACATGTATGTTTCCTAAAAGAAAATACATAAAAGAAGTAAATCTCTGCCTTCCCCTGGGTGATGGATACAACACTTACAGGTGCAAAGTTAGAAGGCAAACATCACAAGATAGACAGTAGACTGAGTGGTTGGGTCCTATCTGGGAGACAGAACAATAATGTGCATGAGGGGCCAGAAGGGGTTAAGGAGGAATGAGGAATAAAAAACCAACCAGGAGAAAAGAAGCAAACAAGTAGGAAGATTAGAGGATGGCAGAAATGTTGAATAAGGAAGAATGAACAAAGACCACAGTACAGGTATTGTGGGCTGGACCTTGAATACTCCCAAGGTTCACATTCCTTAGTGTGGCCTGTGGTGCTGCTGGGAGATGGTACAGTCCTTGAGAACTGGGGTGCAGTGGAAGGAAGTTGGCCTCTGGGGTGCGCCTTGGTAGGGAATGGAAGCCCCAGCCCTCCCTTCTCTCCCTCTGCTTCCCAGAGGTGAACATACCTTTTCTTCCCTGTGCTCCCAACCATATTTGCTCCCTACAGCCCCAAGGCAACATAGCCAAGCAGCCCCTGGACTAAAAAGCCTCTGATTCCATGACTCAAAAAGTCCTTTTCTCTCCTTACACTGGTATTTTTAGATATTTTGTCCACAGCAATGGAAATCTGAGTAACACAGTAGGAAAGAAGCAGCTCTTCTAAAGACAGTAAGATTGTGAATGAAGCTGACTACAAAATGCAGATGGTCACTCATGAGATTTTCCTTGTAGAGTGACCCAGCCCAAGGCTAGGAACCTATAGCCCTGTTCTACTCTTGACCTACCCTTCCCCACACTCTCCTGTTTACCTGTGCAGTAGAATCCTGTATCTGGGTTGGCCTACACTGAACAGAAATCTTTCTTTCCAAGTATTTTCCTGTTCATCTTAAAGAATTCCCCATGATTTCTGTAAGCTTATCTTCAACCACATGTGTTTAGTCAATAAGTCACCCACTCAGACTTCCTGCATCTGTCCTCTGTGTCCAGGCCTGTGGTTGTGCAGAAGAATTTTGCCTCCTAACCCCACCTAACAGTCTGAAAAAACTGAAATTATAGAAGAAGAAAGGAACACAGATCAGACAACCTGTGACCAGCCTGAACTTTGCCATGTGGAATAATGCACTCCCCTGAATAGGGATCATAGGATGTAAATAGCCACCACAAAGAATAAATTAAGGAACTTGGGATTAAACAAAACTCAATGTTTTTTTTTTTTTTTCAGTTCAGGGCTTTACAAAGGTAATCTCCAACCTGGAAAGAGAGCACAATGTATCTCCTGTGTTCATGTAAGAACAGGACCTTTTAAAACTGACACATAATTAATTATGCATATCTATGAGTACATTCATAATTAATGAGTACATAATCAATGAGTACATAATTAATTGTGCATATTTATGAGTATGCAGTCTATTATAGATCAGGGGTCTGGCACAGCTGTTATATCATACATTTATTATTGCTTTATGCTTGGAACCTTCAAACCCCTATCACCTGCTTTGAAACAGTGATTTGATGTCAACCACATACTCTCCTTGCTATAAAGTATTTTTTTTTGAGACAAGGTCTCATTTTGTAGTTCAGGCTGGCCCTGAGCTCACTATGTAGCCCAGGCAAGCCGCGAACTCAGCAATCCTCCTGTCTCTGCCTCCCGAGTGCTGGGATTAGAGACGTGAGCCACCATGCCCAGCACTGTGGTATGTGGTACTGACTGCTGGTGGGCGAGAGTCACTATGCCCAACATTGTATGTGGTTACCAGGAATCGAACTCAGGACCTTGTGCCTATGAGGCAGGCACCAGAACCACTGAGCTAAATCTCCTGCCCATCTATAGAGTATTCTTGATCAATCCTCCCATCCAACTGCCTCAGCACCTATTACCCAGCTCCTTTCTCTGCTCCCCAATGTATAATCATCTCCCAGAAGGACACATTCTGGAAAGTTGGTGTGAACTCCAATGTCCAAGAAAGGTTGTGGGGCCCTCAGTAGCCTGCACAGGTGAGAAACCACAGGTTTAAAATAATTTCTGTCAAATATGAAAACATGTCAGTACCCTCAGAGGGTCCTTCCTCAAAGTTTCTAACAAGCAAGAAATCTAGAGCCTGTTTCTTAGGTTTCATTATTATCACAGACCAGTGATGCGTTAATATTTTAGAGACCAAGAATCAAAACCCAAACCCAATTATTTATTGCAAAATGCCAACACTGAAGTTAAACCTGAATACTGAAATTTTAGTTTAGAAAAAAATATCTCTACATTAATATCTTTTATCTTAACAGGAAAATATGATAATACACATGCAATAGGTTCACTATCACCACCATAGACTGGGGTAAGAGATAAAGTCAAGGGCAACAAGTACTGAGGAGCTCTTCCCTATGTGTGGTGCCTGTGAAATTTGGTTCCCCTTCTCCCAAAGTTCTGCTCAACTGATGTCACTGCCCCTTCTGGTCCTCCTGTGATAGCTAATTTAAAATGACAGCCCAACCAGGTATGGAGGTACATGTCTGTAATCACAGCACTCTGAGAGGCTAATGCAGGAGGATCACAGATTAGACCCCAGCCTGGACAATTTAGTGATTTAATGAGACCCTGTCAACAGGTAGACAAAGTAGAAAAGGGCTGAGGAGAACCCAAGCTCTAGTACTAAAAAGAAACAAGAGACAGCCCAGTCCTGGACACCCCTTATACTTTTTTTCTACTTTATTTTCTCCAAATCCACTTTTTAGCTTCTATAACCCATGATTTAGTTATTCATTTTCTTTCATGCCTATTTTCTTCTTAGGCCCCATAAATGTAGGAATTTTTATTTATTGCTCATTATCAAATCTCCAGCATCTAGACCAGGTCTGAGACACAGTAGTCACTCAATAAGTATTTGTTGAGAATAAATACTTGTTGAACAAATCAATGAATCCAAGGAGAAGAGAGTGCATTCCCTTGAGAATGCCTGTGACACATATACTTTAGGCAGGACTGATTCCTGTCTAGAAGGGTCTGTGAGAGGGGAAACTCATCTGATTCACAGTTGAAACTCTGGAACCCAGAATGAAACCCATGCTTGAAAGTATTCCTTGGACAAATGAAACAGTGTAGTCAGGTTTTCATGAAGGGAGAGCTTTTTGACCAATTTACTATACAAGCCAATTTAAATTGTCCCAGTTATTTGCCATTTTAATTTTTATTTTACTGACACACTATTGGAGTCAATTCTTGGATAATAGATTTCATGACTAATTTTTGATCAGGCATTCAGGATTTTTGCTCTGTGTGAATGGCAAATTATACTTTTGATGACTACAGATTATGTTCTATGTTGTCTTAGATCAATCAGGCCTAATTCCCTCAGTTCAATTATTCAGAACTAATTCTTCAATTTAATTGAATTCAATTTATGTCAATTTCAATCAAAACAAGCATTGCTTTATACAGTTTAACACTTACAGTATATTGATTATTTCTTAATTCTTTATGTTTGGTACATTTTTGTGAGTTTCAATACTAAAAACATAATTTTCAACTAAAGATATAGTACTCTGGCTGGTGATTTAGCTCAGTGGTTCCAGTGCCTCCTTGGCAAGCACAAGGTTCCTGCTTTGATCCTGAGTCACCACATACAACAATACTGTGTGTGGTGATTCATACTTACCAGCAATCAGTACCATGTATCACAGTGCCAGGTATGATGGCTCATGCCTATAATCACAGCAGTGAGGAGGCAAAGGCAGCTGGATTGCTGTGACATTCGAGACTTGCCTGGGCTACACAGTGAACTCAGGGCCAGCCTGAACTACAAAGCGAGACCCTTTCTCAAAAAAAAAAGATATAGCACTCAATTTATATCTTCAGCAATATGCATTATGAATTCAATAATCATCAGTTATAATTATTGTCAGTTAATTGGTCAGATAATTATATGGTCAGTTATAATTATAGCTAAGGCTGTGCTATAGTAAAACTGGAAGCAATTCCTCTCAGATACTAGAAGGATGGTCACTCACTTATGAAAATATCCCACCACTGTCAAAACCCACTCTTGATGAATTGCGATAGGGTCAGTTGTGGAGTTAATACCTTCTTGGATTGAAATAGAGTCTTCACCCTGGGATTAATATGCCCTGCTTTGCATCAGAAGAAGCCCAATTTATAGTGTTAAATTTCAGTACAGCATGGAGGAATAATTAAGAATTGCTGTCAGAGGAAGGAATATGGATTGTTTCTTACATAGCTACTTAACTCCACCATTTGATCAGATGGGTGTCTGCAAGAAAGTAGAGGGAGCTCTGAAGAAGTGTAACAGCAAACAAATGAGGAAGAATGTGAGAGTCTGCTGCCCAGGGGGCCATAGTCATTTCTATCGAGCCTAGCGATCCGCATTAACATTTTCACCAGATGGTGAGAATATGAGAACATAGAAAAGGTGGGTTTAAAAAGGCCATTTTGGTAAAATCCTAGGGAAAGTGAATGAAATCTTTTTAAATCCTCATATGGCAAAATTAACACATTAGCAATTACATGATGTTTGCTCTCTTTCCTTAAAGAATGGCACTGTGACCAACGTAATATTACATTCTTATGATCCCAGCACTCTAGGAGGCTGAAGCAGCAGGTTCACATGTTCAAGTTCAGCCTGGGCAGCTTAGCGACTTTAACAAGAACCTGACTTAAAATTAAAAAAAAAAAAATTAAAAAGGGTTTGGAATGTAGTTCAATGTAAAAGCAATGGGTTCTGTCCCCAGTAACACACACACACACACACACACACACACACACACACACACACAAGAATGACGCAGAGCATCCTGGAGATGATGGCCTAACTGGACTGGTAGGGACTCCTGTGTAGCTTTGTGCAGGCTGAAAACTCCTGAGCAAAGTGGCTGCCTTCTGACGTCTTCCCTGTCCTTGACCTCCAACGTCTGCTTTTGGACAAAGGAGAGTGGGGCAGTTTCTTTGGCAAACAGTGTGTGTTTCCCATCTTACAGCACTGCAAAGCCAGTCTGCTCTTAGAGAGATGCTGCTGATGGGAAGCCTGTGTGTAACAAGCCCCAGAGCAGTGGCAGGAAGCCACACTATAGAGTCGGCTTTCTTTTTTTTTTTTTTCTTTCTTTCTTTTTTTTTTTTTTCTTTTGCAGTACTGGGGATTGAACTCAAGCCCTTAATCCCTCCAAGATAGGTGTGGTACCACTTGAGCTAAATCCCCAGTGCATGGAGTTGGCCTTCTGTCTAGAGTCTGCCCAGCAGAAGATGAGGTCCACATTGTGAGCTCAGCCTCCATACAGCAGTACTGGGCATGGGCTGATGCTGGGAGATCTGAAGAGGTGCAGCTGGAGTTGGACAAGTTGCTTTGCTCTCCATGACCTGAGAGGACTTTCCCAATGTGAATGGGACTTTGATGTGAGTGAGCTGTTGGCCCTGTGCTCTGGACACCGCTGCACCAGGCCACCCTGAGCCAGACCATGCTGGCCCTGAAATGTGAGTACTCTGCATCCAAGGCTCAGCTGTTTCTGGCTGCAGTGATTCAGAGACTACACTGTCTGAGCAGCCAGACCCCAAGTCTGCTGAGCTCATGGCTCCTCTTGTGTGAAAGTGTAGTGGGTTCACTGCTTTGTTTGTCTGTTTGTTCAGGTCAGACACAGAAATCTATAGGCTGTGGGAACCAGCCTGGGCCATTTTTCATCTGGTGTAATGTGTGACTGCACAGCTAGCTGAGGCTGGACACTCAAGTACATTTGTTGCACAAAGTGAGTCGCAGCTTGAGCAACTCTGCTCCCTTCTCAGCAGCAGCAGGAGAGAAGAGGAAACAGAGTTCAGAGGTGGAATTGAGGGGCTGAGACAGGAACCTCATTCAGTCCACACTGTAGCATCTTTCCAGCAAGAACTATCTTTGGTTTCTTCTCTAGCAACTGATGTGCCAAGTTCATCATGAATTCATTCTCAGAATGTGATACCAACAGACCTTGCCTAAAACATCTCTCAGATAATGATGGCTTTGGCTCTACTATGTGCCTTTGAAATGAAAGTGCTTAAAAACGAGCAGAAGTCTCTGCTCAAGCTTATTTTTAATGAGTAGTTTTGAACATATGCATACAAGGCCTTCCCCACAGAAAGATTCCAGTTCTTCAAAGAGAGGCTTGCAGAAAACATCACCACCACCATCTATGAGTAGACTCACTGTTCCACTGGATAGTCTCTATGTCCAGTAGAAACTGTGACTGCAGATGCAAATATTTTAATCTTGCACAAAAGTATTTAAGAAGGGGAGAGGCACTGGCTTCTCACCCAGTGTTTTACTGTATTAACAAAGTCTTTTATTTTCTGTATTGGATGCTTTGTCAGACTGCTCTCCTTGGTGTCAGCCAATCCCTAGAGGTAGCAGCTGATTCAAGGTGGGTCTTATTAACCCACCCTGGGGGCACATTCCCAGGCCATCCCTGTAGGGCTCTCACAATCTGGGTATGATCTATCTGCCCTCATCACCTTGGATACATGAACAGACAACTAGGGACCCCAGCACACAAGAGCTTCAGACCAGCTGTTCTAAGCCTGATCCTCTGCCTCATTGGCTTCTTCCTGGGGAGTACTGCAGTTCCCTCCTCTTCTGCCTCCATCTCCTGACTGATTCTGAAGTCCCCCAGGGGCCAGGTTATGGTGTGGTCTCTTCTCTCAGCCTATGTATGCCACAAGGCTGCTTTTCAGTGGCAACTGTCTCCTGATCTGTTGGCCTTATGGTGCCTCAAATTCTCTAAGAATTTATTTACAGCTATGTGAAGCACACAGTGCACGGACTTCACAGGACTAAACAACTTCTTGGCCAGGTAAGAGCAGCTCCTCTACAGCCCTTCTTCTTCCATTTCTTCCAGAGAGCAACTCTTACTCTAAATTCTTTATTGGTTTCCTGTGGGACCCTGATCCCACCAGGACAGTTCCTCTGAGACTCACCACCACCCCAGTTAAGGCTCTAATGTTTTGACAGCTTTATTCCTCAGTACCTCCCAGATTTGTGGCTTCCAATTTGTAAACTAATCTGAAGCTGGTTCCTGCTATTCTGAACTTTCAAAGGTTATAAGTTTATTTCATTGTATCAGTTGAGGAGGTTAAAGAGGTGCTACTATATTGCCTTCCCTGGACATCTGTTCCACTGATGTCACTGCAAATTATCTCATTGTAGCTCTTTTCAGAGATCCAGAAGGTTCTATACTAATCCAACCCAAGAAGATTGGTAAAGAACTCATTTATCTCCTTCTTTTCCCAGACAATTAATTTGCTGGGGCCCTATTTCCTTCTCTATACTGCAGTGGGAAAGCAGAGATCCATTTCACTGTACCCCTCAAGTTCTCTTTTGGGAAGATGGTTACAGGAAGAGACTCACTTTTATTCTTGATTTTGTGAAGGCCAAGGTAATTGTTTCCAAAGAGATACACAAAGCCCAGAGGTTATTTACCACTTTGATTTGTGCAAGGAGTAATTTGGCTTTATCTTTCTCCAAGCCCTGCTCCTCCTAAAATAAAGTAGCACTTTCCACACAGGCCTCCTGGAAATCAGTGTGCAAATGCTCCATCCCTCACTGGTGGGCACCTGGCTCCACAACTTACTGGACAACAACCCTCTTCTTGACTGCTTTCCCTTCCCTTCCCTTCCCTTCCCTTCCCTTCCCTTCCCTTCCCTTCCCTTCCCTTCCCTTCCCTTCCCTTC
>PVIC010046200.1:0-14310 GCA_004025085.1 Thryonomys swinderianus
TTTCTTTACTCTGTAAACTATAATCACACCAGGTTTATTTCAGAGATACAATTTTATTTTGTTCAATTATCAAAATCAGTGAATACAAGCCACCATTTTTATTAGGCAAAAATAAGAAAAAAACACCAAAACATATTATTTGATGTAATAAAAATGTGATAAAATTCAATACTCCCTCATAATTACAAAAACAACAGAATACCTCAATTCAGTAAATAGTGTCTATAAAAATCTATGGCTGAGATTATATTTAGTGGTCAAAGACCAAATATTTCCTTTTCCAAATCAAGAACAAGGTAAATACTCCCACTACATCAGAATACTTTGAAAGTTCCATCCAGTCCAATAAGGAAAGGAGCTAAAAAGAACACAGATAAAGAAGGTAAAAGCAAAACCATCTCTATTTACAGATTCACTGTAGGCATGAAATTTCAAAGAATGAAAACACTCAACACTCATCCGGGTTGCAGAATACAAGGAAACACACAAATGATAATCACACTTTTACAAACTAGCAATGAATACATGAACAGCAAAGTTTGGAATATACGAATATCTATAATCACTGTAAAAACCAGTACTTAAATGGAAACTAATAAAACATATGGGATCTATGTGCTGAAAACCATACATATTGATGAAAGAGTTACTGAGCATCTAGATAATTGGGGAAGCATAACATGTTCTTGGATAGAAAGACCAATATAGTCATCTACTATTCATGTATGATATACAAATTTTCTGTTGTTTTTCTTTGTTTGGTTTTTCCAGCCCTAGGAATCAAACTCAGGGCCTTGAGCTTGCCATGCAGACACAACACCATTGAGCTATATTTCCAGCCCTTATAACAAGTTTTAAATAATTCTGATAAACACCTCAGCACATTTTAATATGTGAACAAGATTTTAAAATTTGTATGAACAGTAAAGGGAGTAGAACTAAAAAAGGCATCAGCTTACTTGTAATTCAGGGATATTCTGTAGCTACAGTAATTAATACTGTGTGGTATTGATAGAAGGACAGACAGATCACTGAAGTAAATTAGATAACCCAAAAATAGATCTGCATAGCACAGTTTTGACAAAAATCCAAAAGCAATTTAATGAAAAAGCAATCTTTTCAATAAATGGTGCTGAAGAATTTGAACTTCACACACACACACACACACACACACACACACACAAAATACTGAAAATATTATACTTCCTAAAATATAAAAATAGATGCTTACATATAAAATGTAAAACCTTAAAACTTTAGGAAAAACAAATATAGAAATGAAACCTTAGAATCTAGGACTGGGCAAAGAGCACTATTCTTAACATCTAAAGCACAAAACATAAAGGTAAAACTAAA
Source organism: Thryonomys swinderianus (assembly GCA_004025085.1). Classification (NCBI taxonomy): domain Eukaryota; kingdom Metazoa; phylum Chordata; class Mammalia; order Rodentia; family Thryonomyidae; genus Thryonomys; species Thryonomys swinderianus. The sequence goes on from PVIC010046200.1 coordinate 1,357, forward strand.
TCTACTAGACTTCATCAAAATTAAAAACTTCTGTTCCACCAAAGACCTTGTTAACATTATGAAAAAAACAGCAATACACTTGGAGAAATATTTGCATACGACAAATCCAAAAAAGGACTACATCTAGAACATTAGAAATCTCAAAATTCAATAGTAAAAGAAAAAATTAAACAGGCAAAAAATATGAGTAAATATTTCACTGATGAAAATAGGCAGATTGTAAACAAAAGATTTTTAAAAGTCTACATCTGTAAACACCAGAGCAATGCATCTTAAAACCACAAGTAATGAGGTACTTCTAAAAACCTATTAGAAGCTGGGAGTGGTGGCCCAGAACTGTAGGAGCACAAATTCAAGCCTAGCTTGGGTGACTTACTGACTTAGCCCCAACTCAAAAAAAATTAAAAAAAAAAAAAAAGGTTTGGAGAAGTAGCTCAGTGTGAAGACCTTAGGTGCCACCCCCAGTACTGGAGAAAATAACTATAAGAATGAATAAAGTTACTAAAAATGACAATACCAAATGTTGATGAGAAGGTAGAGAAACTGGATCATCCATAAATACAGATGAGAATCTAAAATGGTACTACTGTTTAGGAAATGACTGGAAGTCTCAAAACTCTGTATGAACAATTACCATCCAGCTAACAGCTATACTCCTGGACTTTTATCTCAGAGAAATAAAGAGAGGTTCTCATATAAACCTGTATCTTTGAATCAACATCAGCATACAGCTTGGAAGGTCCTATCATAGTTTTTGCAAGATATTTTCACTGACAAAAATCAGGAATCTTGACACTACAAGGGAACAATTATTTCCTAAAACTCCATATGATATTACAATTATCTCAAAGTATAAAAAAGAGGCAAATTCATGAACCACAGAAAGAGTTAAGACATTTATAAATAATTTACATAAGATTATAGTTAAATTTTGTCTCATTTAATATTGCCTCATTTTCCATAAGGTACTCAGGACCCAAATTCATACTTCTCTTTGATGCAACTTGGCCAGCTCTTAAGGTTCAATGAAAAGCAAAATAAAATGATACATGTGCTGGTTAAAATCTGCAGCCAGAAATATATCCTATTTTCAAAGCCAACCATCTTTGATCTTCTAGCTAATAAATCACTTCTACTACATGAAAATTATTAGAACTTAAATGGCCATTAAAAAGTCAAGTGCCTACTATCATAACGAAGTTGAGATTTATTGTTCTCAGAATTTATACTCTTCTCATCAGTGAGGGGAGCAATGAGCAAGACTGAAGTGGTTCTCTGAATGCTTCACAAGGTACTTCCTTCCCTCAGTGTACGGTGAATAGGGCTGCCTTAGTTACTTTTCTTAGCTTTGATGTGAAATATCTAACACCCAAAGTAAAAAGGAAAGTTTTATTTAGCTCACAGTTGGAAAAGGTTTCAGTCCATGATCACCTGGCTCCAGGCAGGGTAGTAAGGCAGATATATATTATAGAGGATAAAGGATTCGTGGTAGCAGAAGGTAGCAAGGCCAAGAAGAGACAAGACAAGCCTCTTTATGTCCCATATATTTTATCCAGGATACTGGAATTAGGGTGGTGCCAGCCCAATCACTAGACTGATTTAGTAATCACCCACCCTTAAAACCTAATATCGAATCAAGCATACACTCTAGATTCAGCCACCTCTGAAAAAGCCCCTCTTAGCAATCCATGCGGTTGTGGGGGACATCCAGATACAAGCCATAATGGGGAGTAAGGTTCCAGCCTGACCAGTCAGAAACCTGAAGTACGTGATCTACTGGGCATGGGTAAGTTATGAGGCTATTATCATGTTTAAGTTGGTAGGTTATATTATAGACTTTCAGAAATGAAGCCTAAGAAGTCCTCTAAGAATCTTAACATGTGAGTAAACTGAATCCCAAAGAAATTAACTATTTATGGTCAAATTAGGAAATATGTTTTAAGGTTTTTCTCTACTGAATTTTTTAAAACACTGACTAAATTTATCCAACATAGAAGACTGCTTTTGTTTCAGATTCCAGAAAGACTCAGTGAGGAAGAGGGCACTTGTCAAATAATACTTCAAGAAGTGGTTTGGCTGGCAGAATTAGCACAAGACTACTGAGACTTGTTACTACACCCAATGGTGTGGGAAGAAGTGGAACAGAGGAAGTGGGTAATAAATCTCAAAAAATCTAAATAAAGCAGTTCTCAATTAAATACAACAAAAGATTAAAAAGTAACACTGCATGATTTATGATAGTAAGATTATTCAATATAAAAAGTCTTTCTATATTAATACACATGAAAAATTGAGAAATGAGTTCAAAGACTCTCTACACTCACTCAGGAACATTATTGGTCAGATTGAGAAAAAAACTTTCTACACTTTTGCTGAAGTTCTAAATTGGTCAATTCTACAGTCCTTTATCTGAAGTTCCAAACATTGTTTTTCGACTTCATATTTGTTTTTGGTAGTTCCTTCCTGCACAAATTGTGCAGGTTTAAATTCATGATTGAAGAGTAGAATGAAGAAATTAAAAAATCACTATCAACGATATGATCACCTCTTTGTGAAACTTGGTGTGTTTGTGGAACAAGAGAGGAAGTTGGAGAACATCCAAGATTTATCACTAAATGGAGGAACAATAAGCAATTTTCTCTTTATTTTATTTAGTAATTTATACTGCTTTAATTCTAAAAAATAAATCAATGTCTCACTGTAACATGTGACAGAGTCAGCTCACGTATCAATTATTTCCACTCCCCACACCTCCCAACGTCCCTAAGTTATACTACTTTTGCATTAGGATATCTATAAATCATGTGAATGTATATCCACAGGTCCTCACTGCAGCAAAGCTGCCTTGTTGCTGCACATGTCATGCCACAGAGCAATACTGTCGCACTCTTTTTTACATATCAACAGTGTCTCAGTCTTGGGCCCTATTCCAAACCCAGAGCATAATTTCTGGGGTTGGAGCTACTAAATGACCAAACTCCAGAAATAATATACGGACAATTAAACTGATTTCTTGAAATGACTTTCATGAACATTAAAGTTAGAAGACTTGGTCTAGAGCTCAGATTCAAAGATAAAAAGCAATAAATAAAAACTAAATACAGTTGTGAGGAGAGTGTATTCTTAATATGTTCAGGCTGATTGACAAGATCATTTCTAGGCTTTATACTGTGAGCAAAAGTCATTTAATGAACTGCCATCACCATTTTCCTTAACAACTTGTGTTCTTTAATTGATTGTGCATTGTAAAGTATCTCCATAAAACAAGTAGGTTTGGCTGTCAAACTAACACTTCTCTGCTCTGGGGTTTCAGCTGAATCCATCTTGGACTTATGTTTTGCAATAATTACTTGAAGCTGGTTAACATCCTTTCTTGGCTTCCCCTACTAAAATATTTCATTATTTTTGAAAGAAGTTATTTTATATCAATAAGTGGGAATTTTCTATTATCTTGAAGTTGAATTCTCCATATCTGACTAATTGTCATCATTATTTAAAAAATATTATCTTTTATTATAAAATGTCTGACTATTCTTGATTTAAGATAAATATAAAAATTTTAAGAGCAGAATGATACTTTGAGATAATAAAGACTATCAACCTTAAATCAACAGAGGCATAACACTTAATACAGCAAAACTGGAGGCTCAATATCAATCAAAGTCAGAAAAGCAATAAGTATAATTCTTATCGCCACTATGATTTAATAGTCTTAGGAGTTCTCAAATCAATGATAAGAAACAAGAGAAAACAAGAACAGGATTATTTTCACTAACCAAAATCCCATTATAATTAAGAAGAGAAGTAAGTCTTCCAGTTAAAACTAAACACAAAAGTAAATATTTTTCTACGTAGCAATGTGCCAGTTGATTGTGTCAGCCTGGCTGGATTAGGATTCCGGGAGAGACTGGGCCCTACACTCCTCCCTCTAGGCTGGCCGTGCAGTTGGGAGGCGGCCCTGCTGCAGCAGGCGGCCACTGCAGGAGCTCTTTTGGAGCACACTGGCCAGCGCTCTCTCCTCGGGCACTGCTTCCTGGGCACAGGAAGGGGCCAGCTCTGCCCCACCACATCCTTCCACTACCATGCACCTGCCTTGGAGCAGCCAATTAGCAACTGAAACTTCTGAAACCAGGAGCCAAAATAAATTACTCATCTAATTGACAGGTAACCAGTATTTTTTCCCAGCAATGAATAATCAACAATAATTAGAGAGAGAAAAAAATATATAATATAAAAGTATTATATTTCCATAATAATAGTAAAGTGATAAAATACACTGAATATAAATTCACAAGAAATATGTAATACCCATAAGGGAATGCAACAAATAACCCATGGAATAAGATGGATTTAATAAATACAGAACTAGATCAGGTTTTGATATTACCAACATCAGTTTATCTTATGTTCATATTTTATATAATTGTATTCAATACACTGGCAACATTTTTTCAGGAGTTAGAGATGAATGACTCATACTAATTATTATTAGAACATATGTTGCATCTACAGCAATTAAAACAATGCACTGGCATAAGAATTGAGGGACAGAACATGCAGATTAAAAGGAAACAAACTCTACTGTGTTTAAAATTGTTAAATATGCTAGTTATATGATATGCTGAAGAGGTCTTAGAAGAGTTAAATTTGAGAACACTGATTTGAAAAATGATTTTTGATTTCTCTCAAAACACACCAAAATATAAACTCAAATGTCTTTTTCAAGTACCTGAGAAACTAAACTTAACACACAAGAAAAAAATGTATAATTGAAAAGTATCAGATCTTAAGCTAGAGAGCTGTAATAGGTTTTCATTAAGTAGTAAGTTTGAACATTAAAATTTTATGCACATGTATTTTAGCATCTTTTAAAATTTTAGTGGTAAATAGCACACTGAAAACAACTAATTGCCAAACACATGATAGATAGTATATGTAATCTTCATATATAAAATGCTAATTAAAACTGAAAGGAAAAATCATTAAAGAAAAAATACAATTCAATTCTCTGTCTTTTGAAAATAGTCTACTTTACTAGCAGTCAAAGAAGTGGAACAATATAAAGGAATCATTACATTAATTTTTTCCATAATGCTTATAGTATGTCCTAATATAAGACAATAAAAGGCAAGCATCAAATGAGAGAAAATACTTGCAAATCAGAGAGCTAAGCAATAAAGTAGTATCCAGAATATATAAAGAACATTCTTAATTCACTAATAATTTTTTAATGGGTAAAAGATTTGAACATAGACTTTGCCAAATAAGATACATCGACAGCAGTAAAGGAACATGAAAATATGCTGAACATAATTAATCATAAGAGAAATGTGAATTAAACTGAAGAGGTACCATTATACACTAATTATAATAAGTAAAATTCCAGAATGATCATGAACTGTTGTAAAGATATGGGGAAGCTGAAACTTTCCTGCACCGCTAATAAGAAAGATTTTCTTCATTTTTTAAAAATGTAAATATAAAACTGCAATATTATCTGACTAGTTTACTCCAAGGTCACTATGAAAAATAAGAAATCATAAACTCTGGTTTGAACCATGGTGTACACTACAAACTTTATGGTAAAACTTAATCCCCACTGCAGCAATATTAAGAGATAGCGCCTTTGAGAGCCAATTTGCGTCACTAGGACTAGGCTCTATGAATGGGATTAACACCCTTACAAAAGGATCAAGACTGGGCCTGAGGATTAGCTCAGTGGTTCCAGTGCCTGCCTCGCAAGCACAAGGTCCTGAGTTCAATACCTGGAAACCACATACAGTGCTGGGCATGGAGACTCACGCCCACCAACAATCAATACCACATAGCACAGTGCCAGGTGTGGTGGCTCACGCCTGTAATCCCAGCACTCGGGAGGCAGAGGCAGGAGGATTGCTGAGTTTGCAGCTTGCCTAGGCTACATAGTGAGCTCAGAGCCAGCCCAAACTACAAGGTGAGACCCTGTCTCAAAAAAAAAAAAAAAAAAAAAAAAAAAAAAAAAAAAGGATCAAGACTGACGATAGCAACCTCTGCCCTTCCTTTCCTTCTGTCATACCCAGCATTTGCCCCTCTGGAGGATACAGTGGCTAGGTGCCATCTTGGAAAGGAGATGGCCTCTCAACAGATACTGTCCAGATCTTACTTTCCAGCCTCAAGAATTATGAAAAACAAATTTCTGTTCTTCATGAATGACCCAATCCAATGTGTCTTGTTATATTGACACAAAACAACTAAAAGATCATACTTATATTCAAAGACATACACAAATGTTTATAGCAGCTTTCTTTGTAATAGCAAAAAACTGGGAAATTGGGCTAGAGATTTAGCTCAGTGATTTCGGCGCCTGCCTGACAAGTGCAAGGTCCTGAGTTTGATCCCCGGTAACCACATAGAATGCCAGGTGTGGTGACTTACGCCCACCAACAGTCAATACCACATACCACAGTGCTGGGCCTGGTGGCTCATGCCTGTAATCCCAGCACTTGGGAGGCAGAGACAGGAGGATTGCTGAGTTCCAGGCTTGCCTGGGCTACATAGTGAGCTTAGAGCCAGCCTGAACTACAAAGTGAGACCCTATCTAAAAAAAAAAATAAAAAGGAAAATAATCCAACATGACTTTAATGTAGTACTCACCAATTAGAAGGGATGGATTCTCATTATGAATGACAAGAATGAATCTCAATTGTGATGAGTGAAAAAAGCGAGTTGAATTGTGTAAATGCACTGATACACAATCCTAAATTATCTAAATGAATCTGTAGTAACAGCAGATCCATAATTGTCTGTGGACAGAGGAAGGAGGGAACAATGTAAAACTGGCAGGAGAAATTTCTCAGAAGAACAAATATTCTGGCTGCAGCAAGGGCTGCATCTTGGTTTCAAACTTACCAGAGGGTGCCTGTTTAAATGTATCATTTATTTCTAATACCTCAGTAAGTAAATAAATTTATAAAAGAGTGGGATGTAAAATGATTTTCACTTCTCTACAGAATTTTTGTCAAAACTTAATAAAATGTCCAAGCACGAAAGAAACACTTGAATTCAAGTATATGCTAAGCCCGGGACAGCTCCCACACTGGGCTCCTCTCCGACTGGTTTACAAAGACCTTGGCTGACCCACTGACCAACCTGCCAAGGGTGAGTATGGCTCCTCCCTCTGTGCTTCCCCATGGAACCTTCTCCACCTCATGCCCTTCTCATCTCCATTTCTTAAGGTCACATCTACTTGAATGCTTTTCAGTGCCTGCTAATGTAGTCCCTTCTCTCCCTCTGACACACTTGTCTTCTTATAAAACAAGTGTTGTCATTCTCTAAATATCTTGCTGCTTATTCTGTGCCTGACAAATTGTACCAAGAGATAAGAGACTCATTACGGGGAGTACACCTAAATTTTGCCTTTTTTCCCTCTTTATTTTTTCTCCTTTAAGTTTATTGGTACATTTTAGATATACATTATGATCACATTCAACACTGAGAATTTGGATCTGAACATGACATCTTCTCATTTTTTCCCACTCACCTACCCTCCTTACATCCCCAACCCCTATACACATAAGCTTTGTTTGCATGTTTTTGCTTTTACCATCAAATTTTTCTTTCCCTTCTTTACTTTTCTCTACCCCCCTGTTCCTTTTGGACATTTTCTTCCAATTTCAAAATACCTATCATACATTTTGAACCTTATTTACACTATACTTAAAAGGATGTACCTTGAGGACATACTCATAAGTGAAATAAATAGGACCCAGAAGTGTAAACATTGTATCATTTCTTTAGTATGAGAAGCTGAAGTGTATCTTCTCTTCTAACAGATCTCATGTGTCTTACCTAATTTTCTTGCTGAGAAACAATGCCTGACACTCACAAATTAAAGGACCAAAGGTTTACATCAGCTCCAGATTTCAGAGGTTTCAGGCCATGTTCAGCTCTCTCCAAGGGAGGGTAGCATGGCACAGGGAGATACCAGAGAAGAAACTGTCCATGGCAGGGAGGCAGACAGCAGCAGCAGCAGCAGCAGCAGCTTTCCACCTTTCTCTTTTAACCCATTCAGGGTACAAGCTTAGGGGCTGGTACCACCACACCCAGGTTTGGCTTTACATCTCACCAGAACAATGATAACCAAGTAGTGAACTAATCCAATTATCACATCGTAACTCCCAAGATCACAGTAAATCCCAGCACTGCGTACCCATGATCCAGCCAATTCCCAAAAGCTCCATCCATCTATGATCCCATGAGGCTTTGGGGATGTCTAGATACAAGCTATAACAGCGACTATGCGATAGATACTTATTAATTTTCAACTTCAAAAAACATGTTTAATGCATGACTTTTCTTCTGGATCACAGTTTTCTACACAGGAATAACAATTTCCCAGACTTTTCTTTAAAGAGACTTAGAATATTGCATTGCAAATGGTATGGAAATGCTACAGGGTAAAAATAGTAGCCCATTCACTGTGACTATAATGAACACACCAAAAAGAGTTTGCGTATTTTTTTTAAACTTTGTCATCTATTTTAATATAACGTTAAAAATTAAAAAATATTTTTTGGATATTTATCCTAGACAATGCTAATGCAATTTTTCTTGTACAATATGAAGGAAAACACAAAATAGTTTGCAGTAACTAACAAAGAATGAATTTATGTATCATGTAACAGAGAGCAAAAACAGCATATCTGCTGTTACATTCTTTGTACAACTGCCATCATTCATATTTCTTTGGTTTATTTTGTTCTTCTATCTAAACTAGAACAGTCAATGTCATTTTATTGAAATAACACATCTTGCTATTGGTTCCTCACTGTTACTGCAGCACAGAACTAATTTAGAGTTAAAACTACAAGACTTACTTTTAATTTTATGGGTAGCCCAATTCCTACTTACTCACAGTATGTTATAACATTTAGATACACTTCAAACATGTTGGTAAGAGTAAGAGAGCTACCTCAGACTTTCAGTAATAAAATATATTTTAGGAAGATTCCACTTTTACTATTTTCTTTTTTACTTTAGTTTGAGCAGTTAACATAACTTGGTATGAGTATTATAATATTATAATAGCATGGATCGCCTTGGTCAGCAGTATTATTCTATTTCTGAAATAGAGTCCTTCAGAAGAAGGTTCTGGAAATGTTATCTTCTTCAATGTATTAAAAAATCCATCCTCATCTCCGGAAGTTAAGCGCTTAGCAAACATAAAATATTCTGTTTTCAGTATAATTAGCTTTGCTTTACTGTTCCTTAGAAGCCTTAGTGACTTTTGTTTGTTTGTTTTTTACACCCTGCATCTGGGAAACACAGAATGGGCTATTACAGAAATTTATGATAGTTGCCTTAGTTACTTTTGATGGTATCATTTTTCTAACACTGACATCAAGTAAGCCCAACATAACACTAAGTTCTTCTGCACTCTTCAGTGCAAGCATGTGTTTTTCAGAGTATTAACAACTACTAAGAACTCCAATTTATTAGGCTTTAATCCCTTTTTGCCCAAATACCTTCACTTACTTATTCACATAACAGATATTTACTTGTGGCTATTGTTTTAAAATCACTGCCTTCAAATGAGCAGGAAGACCTTAATATTTAAGAAATTAAATCTACCCAGAAATTGTATTAACAGAAAATCAAAATGCATACAAGGCAGTATGTACAATTGATGAAGCCATTGAAAATTAAATTGAACATTCTATAGGGGAGTCTGGTATTAGAGCAGAAAATAAAAGAAAGCAAGCAGACATTTATGGAGTTATTTAATGTAGAGAATGATTTAAGAAATAAGAGAAGTCAAAACTAATACTATTGGTACTTTTCAAAAGCTAAGTGATGCAATGGATGGGTGGGGTGGGAAGAACACTAGGGAAGTCCCTAGCACAAGTGTGTTCATTTGTTTACTCATGAGTTTATATTTAATAGAACTCACAGAGCATTTTCTATGTGATAAGCTCTGTTCCAAGCATTTTTTCAATTCATCTACTGTCCCAGATCAACTGTGATGATTAAGTCAACTTGCTTGGCTTAAGAGTCACCTAGGAGATAAAAGTGCATTCCCACTTGTGTCTGTGTAGTTCAAGGAAGAATGATCTTGAAGACCACTGGGCCCTGATCCCTTCTTCTTTGATTCTTCACCGGTTCTCTGCTTTCCGGATGCCATGACTGAGCAGCTTTTTTTAACTATGCCCTGCCAAGATGCTTCTGAATAGAGCCAGTTGACCAAGGATCAAAACCTTTGAAATAATTAGCTAAAATAAACCTGTTCCCCCTTTGTGTTGTTTATGTCAACACCAATTGGTCAATACCAAGAGAAAGCTATTTTTAAAAACCCCTATTCTTATTATCTTCTCATTTTGCAAATAAGAGTCCAAGTCATAAAACTGTTAAGTGATAGCCTTGGAGCACCAGCCAATGCAATCCAGCTCAAGAATCATATTTCCATAACCATTAATCTGAGCTGTTCTTCAGTCATGCCTTGGAGAGTCTGTTGTCAGAAAAGCCAACCTGAAGCTTGCTAGACATGAGTCTCTTTCTCCCCCAGAGTCAGATGTCAGCCTTCAGGGTGTCTTTTTGTTTACTTTTTCTTTTAAAAATATTTTATGTTGGTATATATTTGCAAAATGTAATAATTACATTCGTCTTGTGAATCTGGTACACACATATATTGCATTTTGATAATTTTCACTCCCCTTGCCTCAGCTCTTTTCCTTCCTTCCTTCTCCAGATCTCCTTCCCATCTCCACAGTCTGCTGCCCTTTTCCCCCCACTATCTTTCTTTCCTTTTTTTCATTTAACTATCTATATTTTGGATCTCAGTATTGGGTGTGGTGACTCACACCCACCAGCAATCAGTACCACACACCACAGTGCTGGGAGTGGTGTCTCATGCCTGTAATCCCAGCACTCAGGAGGCAGAGGCAGGAGGATTGTTGAGTTTGAGGTTTGCCTGGGCTACATAGTGAGCTCAGGGCTAGCCTGAACTACAAAGTGAGACTCTGTCTAAAAAAAAAAAAAAAAAAAAAAAAAAAAAGATTGAAATTTGGAAGTTGCCAACTTATAAGCACTAATAAAAGCTTAAAAGGCAGGTGAGTTTACTTAGTGGCTCACAAACAGTAATTCAAAACCCATTTCCAGATCTGTGTTCAAGTTTACAGCAGATCTTGCAAAACAGAACAATATGGATTATTGTGTGTGTGTGTGCGGGGTGCTGTCATTTCTGTTTTTTTTTTTCTTGAACATGATTAAAGTGAACAGACAGTGTACTACAAGACTAATCATAGTACCTAGTGAAGACCTAAAGTCAAAAGAGCATTACTACTCACTCTACATGTCTACGGTGTAGAATACACCAAAGGGAATAACTGTTCACACAAGAGGTCCTGCCCTACCCATCTAGTTATAAACAAAGAACCGAGGAGAATACACTATGGACCTGCTTACTACTTGAAGAGAGAGCATGTCACGGCTAGAGAATGGCCTGTCTATGAAAAATTTAAAGTGATAATACTGATATCTACTATGTGAAGATCCTGAATGATATTTACCTAGCTGGTGTGAGCTTGGAGTTACATTAGTGACAGGACATGAAAAAGTGAGCAGATCAACACAATTATTTGCTGAGTAGAGAATAGAATTAAAATGCCACAAACATAATCACAGTATATTGTGTGGCACAACTTTTAAAGACATACTGTGAAGAACACATAGTCGATAACCCAAATCACTAAAAATCTATATTGATGGGATGGGGAATGAAAATGGGAGGGAATGGAGGTATTACATGGAAGGGTAAAAGAGAGCTAAATTTTTATTTTCTAAAATAGCAAATTCATACATTTTAAAATTGAAAATTAAGAAGCACCATATTTTACTTAGAAATAATATAGATAAATATCCAACAATCAGCTAGAAGTTGAGAGCATTTGTTTCCAGGAAGAAAGAAGGGAGAGTCGGGAGCTTCAGTTCTTCAGAGTAGTTTGTGGGGCAGTGGAATTCTCCTAACATGTACATGCAATTTTTATTTGAAACCTAAATGATATAGAAACATGCAAGGAAAAAGAAGTGAGAATCAAAAACAGCAACATTTATATTAGCAAAGATCAAAATGCTGAGCTTGTAGAAAGTCAAATTGAAAAATTCCGCTGGAAACAGAGAGTTTCACTATCTAGAAAATAAGAATTAAAAGAGAAAAGAAAAACTAGTATGGATTTTTAAAAAGATTGAATGAACTTTTACCATGACAAAAATGATAGATAAATATTCCTCATCCTGGCTCATTATAATGAAATTAGAGATGACTAAGACAAGCACAATTTCAAAAAGTTTCCAAGGAGAAAGAACAGACCACCCAAAAAAGGAATGAGAATCAGCCTGACGTCTCCATCCTTAACAAGTGTCTGAAAGTGGGAAGAAGAAGAAGAAGAAGAAGAAGAAGATTGTCACAATACAGGAAGAAGGGAATTCTGATTTGAGAATCTTACACCTTCTCAGACAGAGTTGTAAATTTAATAAAATGATCTTGTCATTCTTTGTTTCCAAGATTGAGCTATCACGAACTGAGCTGCTATGAACAAGGGTGTACATCTGTCTTTCCAATGTGAGTTTTTGAGTTCTTTTGGGTATATTCCCAGCAGGGGTATAGCAGGGTCAAATGGGACCCGTAGTCCTAGTTTTCCGAGAAATCTCCACACAGATCTCCACAATGGTTGCACAAGTCTGCAATCCCACCAACAGTGTAGAAGGGTTCCCTTCTCCCCACAAGATCGATCCATTTAGGTGCAAATGGAGACATCTGGAGGATATACTAATAAGTGAAATCAATAGATCACAGATAGACAATTCCCGGATCTTCTCTTTGGCATGAACACCTGTAGATGCAAATGAGTTCTAGAAAGTAGGACAGCTTTTATAGAGTGGAATATTTCTATAGGAAACTTGGTGTGGGAATGTGATGAG
>PVIC010046201.1:0-14303 GCA_004025085.1 Thryonomys swinderianus
CTCTCTCTCTCCCTCCCTCCCTCCCTCCCTCCCCCTCTCTCCCCCCAATGCTAAACAATGCAAAATTACAATTTCTTTTTCAACTGTTACTAGTATATGTTTGCAGTTCCTAACGATTACATTCGCCATGGGAGCGGACATATGCACACAGCACATCTCAATTCTTTTTATATCCCCTTTGCCTCCCCTCCCTCCATCTCTGGTCTCCATCTGCAAAAGATCTGCGCTGTCCTTTCTGATACCATAAATAACCCTAAAATTCTTACCTGATACTACGCCAACTCCATCATCACAGTCATAGTCAGAGATTTCACTATCACTTATTCTTTTTGATCCTGCAGAGGCAATAATAGGAATAATTGTAACTACTGATTTATTAAGGGGAAAATACCTCACCCACCTGAAAAATAAATAAAAGAAATTTAAATGACTCAAGAATAAAATATAGAGAAAAAGTCATGAGTTCACCAAACTTATTATATTCACACGCATAACATGATTTTCAGATCTGGGTGATGAGAAGTTAACAATAAACACAAGCATTACTCTAGATGTGTGCATGACAAAATCTAAGTGGTTTAAAACTAGAAAAATATGAAATCACTGTAAACTGCATGACGCTGGTGGATGAAATCTATCGGAAAATAAGTATTAGATGCTTTTGGACAAAGGCACTTAAGACTAGGCAAATTTCAAAACAGAAACAATGAATTATTTTCTAAAGCATTAATGTATGTTTTTTCTGCTATGCATGATAAAGAAATTCAATATATCAAATTATTTCTTCATCATGTTCATGGACCACAAGTTTAAGAAAAGCAAATCCATTTAGGAGTTCTGAATCTTATGGCTTTTTACTATTTATTTTAGCCATTTTCAACTGTTTTCAGAAGAAATAAGCCCATGCATAAAACTAATATAGAAATTGTGAATTATGGAGCTGGGGATGTAGCTCAGTGGTACCGGGCCTACCTAGCAAGCATAAGGGCCTGAGTTCAATCCCTACGACCAAAAACAACAACAACAAACTGTTGTGAATTGTGCTGTTTTCTAAGAAATGACCTAGGTTTACTGTTATTTTACTTTAGGAATACCACGTGTGTATATCCCTTACAAAATGAATCAATGACATCACTTTAAATGTTAATTCTAAAATGGCAGAAATAAAATCAAAACATAGATGATGAAAGAAATACTGACTTCACAATTCTGAAATATGTCATAAATGGCAGTTAAGATATTATTATTTGTTTTTTGAGAACCTTTTTTATTCCATTTGTGCCTCAGGATTTAATCTACCTTACATAATAAAATCTTTTAGTAAGGCATTTTTGGCCTTTCTTGGTGTCAGAAAACATTTAAGGATGAATGAAGACAGTGTTGCTATTTCCAAAAATGACTTGTTTTATCTTTCTTCTTCTACACATTATTTGTTTAACAGGTGGAACCAATTTCATCAGAAAATAAATGCTTTCTGTTATGGCTTATAAATACACAGGGAGTTCATAATGCACAACATGTCTGAGAGAGATAACCACATGTTCTACGCACATGCTCTGACATTTACAACCTGCTCTTTGAAATGACTATCACATTTGGGCTTTTATTGTTTGCTTTAATCTTTCCCATTTTTGGATGAGAAAAGTCTCTGTTGGCGGGAATTGCAAAGCTCATTTTTTTTTCTTTTCCTGATTAGAAGCCATTGTTGCTTTTTTTTCTTTTTTAATTCTGGTCAATCCTTTCATTCTTTTCCATTTTTTTAAGGCAAATTTTATTTGTTGTTAAAGACAATATTTCAATGTAATACAAGTAGATATTAATAAACATTTTTTAAAATAGTCTTTTTACTTCTATGAAAAAATAAAGCAAACTTTCTGAATTAAAGAATATTAGTTAATGCACTGTGCACCATAAACTAAAAGAATGGACACCCTGTGACTTCACACCTCGATCTGAAGTATATCAGGACGGTACCACAATAAACACAGTAGTATTTGTTTTCTGTGTATTTTTTTTCTTCCACATGTGCCAAATGTTACAGTGCGAGTCAAGGAAGGAAAACACTTCCAAAAGAGAAACAGATAACAGCACAAAACTCTCTTTTCAGTAAATTAAGAGGGTACAGCAGGACAAATGACACAAATGAGCATCTAAACTGAAATATTTCAGAAACAAGGAAAGATATAACTTGGAGGAATTAGTAGAACTTCTCCCTGCTTCCTATGTTCTCTGTTGCCTATGTACAATAAATCTGTACTGCATTTGCCGTAAGACAGGCCCTGCCGAGCTTCACAAAGGAGAGACAGACGGTGAGCGGGGCCGGCTCCGCAGGCCCCGCCCCATGCGCACTGCAGTCGCGTCCTGGAAGCCTCGCCCGGATGTCACCGAGCTTAGAAACGCGGAACTCGGAGGCTCCACAACGGGCCGCAGAGCAGGACGTGCACATCAGGACACACCCTCCAACAGGCCGCGGGAGCCCACAGAGGGACCGCGAGGACAGACTCGCAGGGCTGCCACCCAGGCAGAGCAGCTTCCTCTGGAAGGACGCGCGCGGGAGGGCGGTGAGTGGGGTGGCGGGTTGAACACAGAAATCGTCAGCTCCTTCTATTAGCCGAAGATCAAGTCAAAGAGAACAGCAGCAAAGGACAAAGTCTGTATTGTCAGTCTCGAGGCGCTGTCCCGTGTGTGTGTGTGTTTTGTGTGTGTGTGTGTGTGTGTGTGTGTTTTGTGTGTGAGACAGTATAGCGAACATGATTTATAAAAGCTGCTTCCTCCTCCATCTTACAATGTTTTTATTAGCACACATTTACATATACAGTGTTTACATTCATCTTAGGGAATACTTACATAGCCTTAACATATTCTGATTCTTTTTATTCCCCTTATTCCCCTTCTCCCTTCCTGTCTCTAGATCTGCTTTGATTTAATCCTATAAAATTTAAATATATTGCAGCTTGGTAGTCTCTATTTTGTGTTTTGACATTCTGATGAGTCCAAGTTCCGAGGTTCATTTATTATATTAGTTACTTCTAATAAACTCAGTATTTTCAGTGTTTTTTTTCAGTTGCTTTAAGAAGCCTTCCAAAATGAAAAAAGTTGTCTCCAACCTTTTCTCCTGAAAGTTTAAAAACTGGCCTTTTGTAATTGTATATGTCCTGAATTGAGTTTGTATGTAGTGTAAAATGCGGATGCAAATTTATTCTTCCATGTGGACAGCACTTATTTCGGGTTTACTTAGCAGATTATGTACCAATTACCCGTCTGGGCTTCTCTGGCTCTTACCCTGTCTGGTCCCTTCCCAGGCTGTCCATGGCCGCCGGCTACGCTGCTATAACAGACACACTGAAAAGCAAACGTATCCCCACTATGACTGTATTTGTGTCTTTGATCTTAACCTTTGGCTTTTCCTACAAATACTGGCCTCAGGTTTTCAAACTGCACAGAAACATTCCATGGGCATTTTTTTTTACTTAAATTGCACTGAAATAAATCATTAACATAAGAAGCCTTGTCGTGTTTTATAGCACTGTTTTACTAGCCATGTAGATGCTATTTAGTTCATTTGTCTTTCAGCTCATGAAATTTTTAATTTTGCCTATTAAAATGTCCGACACTTGTTGGTTTTATCTTTTGTATCCTACAATTTCTAATGTTTATGTACACAGAAGTTACTGCATTTAGTAAACACAAGTTCAAAATTAGTGTTTACTAATCAGTGTTTACTAATTTTTACTAGTTAGATGTAGAAAATCCATTTGAAAAAGGGTAAATGGCATTCATGATAAATATCTTAGCAGAAGGGAGCTTCCTACCACTGACAAAGGGCACCGACAAAAACTCTACGGTTAACATCACACTGCACTGTGGGCTGTTGAGTGCTTTCAAGGCTTACGCGTGCGAGCCTTCTGTTCACGCGGTACTGCGTGCTCGAGACGGAACAGACACAGAGGAGGGGGGAGCGATGAGAGCCGCACACATCTGAAACCAGGAGGTGACGTCGGCGGGTGGTACGGATCCCCATGCGGTGCCTCACACATGAACTCAGCAGAGCTTCAGCAGACAACGGTGTAAAAGAACAGTCAGCAAGTCAGTTTCAAAACTATTACCATTTCCAAGAGTATCCAAAATCATGACGTGCTCATGAATGTATCTAGCAGAACATAGGGCAAACCACGTTCATCCCAGACCACAAATATCGACGTTAGATGCCAGGGGCTGCTGTTACACGGTATCAAAACCTGGGTCCCTGAAGTCACAGAAGTGCAGTGTCTCCAAGTTCCAGACTCAGCTGTCAGCAGGCCACACGCTTTCCATGACACCAGGAAAGGTGCCATCTCTGGAGAGCCCGGCGCTCCCAGCGGCCATGGCGCTGCTTCCACTGCGGACGGACGCATCTCTTCAGCTGTGACCATCTCGTCCCTGTCTGCGCTCAGGTGCCTCCTCCGGGCGCGTCTGTCTCTGCTCCACGTGTCCGCTGTCTAAGGACCTCAGCCACAGGGGCCATGTTTTCTGCGCAAATGAGTCTAGCAATACTTTATGTATATTCTGCAAGAGTTTTATTAGATTGGGATAACTTGTTTAATATCTACTATAACTGTAAAAGTTCTCTAGATGAAATATTTTCTTAGTAAAATCAAATTTAACCTCCTTTAATCAGAAAATTATAACATATGTCTAGTAATGTTCAAATTTTAATTCTAATAGATGCAGCTTTCACAAAAAGTATTTTTCTAGGAACCTGTGTAATTTTCTATCGATTTGAAATTACTGGAATATACTCAGAGATGAAGTTTCACTATATGAAATGAATTAATTTAGCATCTACTTTATATAAATTAATCCCTCTCTCATAATAACATATATTTGTGCCTAAAGTCTTCTCGGTCACTTCAGAGTTTTAGAATTTTACCTATTTGGTTATTTTTCTATTACTTTCGATCAGTTTATTATTAGTTATCATTTCTTAGAAAATAAATGAACATAAACATCTAGTATAAACTCTTTGCCTGTCTTCTTTTACACCTTATCTCATTATTCTTGCCACTTTATTCTTTTTTGCAGTCAAATGTAGGTTCATTGGAATGTTTTTATTATAATCTGAAGCAGAAGCACTTAGTTTTTGTTACACCCATAAACATGTGGAAACCGCTTACAAAGCAATCATAGTATAGAAGAATGCCGCCCTTGTAGGCATTGGTGGGAGGGTCCTCGTCTCCTTTAGCACAAAGAATGACTCGGTGCCTCAAATGGGCCCCGGACCCCACCTTGCGATGCAGTGAGGCAAGGCCCCAGGCCTCGAAGGCGTTAGCAAGCAACTCTGCCCACACAGGAGTAAGGAACAGGCAAGCACCCTACTTCACATCACATCCTTGGATATGGCAAAAGAGTTATCTTTGCTTTATACAATTATTCAAAGTACATTTTGCTGAAAGAGAAAAAGACAAGATGCTTTCAGTGCTCCGATGTGGAGTGATAGTTGCCTCTTAGTTTCTTGAAAAAGAAGTTTTAGAAGTGATATGCACAGGTTTCATTTAAATTACGCAGCAATTTTTTATTATCCTCATTGTCCTAAGTCTTGTTTAATGAGGCGCTGTCATCAGATCAAGAACGGTATTCCTCCACTGGAAGAACTGCGGTCACTAGCAACAGGCTGAGAGCAATCAAAGCCATGACGGCCTTTATTTTGCATCTGCTACACATTTGCCCTCGAAGCTGTTTGGACCTGTTGCTAAAAGCAGCTGCGCTGTCCAGGAAGCTTTCTGCTTTGTCCTCCCCGTTTCAGTAACATTTCTATTCTTTTCTTGTATGACATCAGTAACTTCATCCACCTGATTCTGAACATGCCTAACTATCATTTCCAGGTGCAAATCTTGGGAAGATAGTCCCCTTACAAAAGTCTTCTTCATCTGAATCATCTTCCAACTGATTTCTCCTCTCACTTTTCACTACTGACGTCATCAGCGCGCAGGTGGCCGTCGACCGGGACGCACCGTCCTTACTCCTGGGCTTCTTCTCTACTGCCCAGCAGGTGAGCGCTCGCGCCTCGAGGCCCCGGGGCACACCCAGCAGTGGTCTGGCACAGCCTGCGATGGGCACGAGGCCAGGGGAAGGAGCAGGAGCCACAGAAGACTGGCAGGTGGACAAGAGGGGGACGGGAGGCTCCTGCCACTTTCTGAGCAGTTCCAGAAGGCTTCTCTCCGAGGACCCTCGTGAGTGTGATTAAACACCACGAACAAATGCTGCCGAGGGTCCCCAAGAAAAAGGAGGCCTGTAAAAACACCGCAGTGCCCACTTACCCCCCGAACTCACCTCCCCAAAGTCAAAGTGACCATGAAAAGTCACATTCTGAACCGACTCAGGACATCAAGGCATCCAGCACAGGCCTCGGAAGACACTCGGGGAAAAGCGCTCCAGACGGCTTCCCGGGGGAAGCGCAGCGTGCCGGAAGGAGGGACGCGTGGAGGAGATCCGTGCCAGCGTGTCTTCACGCCAGGAAACCTCTGACCAAACATCCACTATAGGCTGTCACATCTTACACAGCCTTCCTTTCTTTTTCGCGGTGCTGATGGCTGATCTATGAAAACAACTAACTTCTGCTTTTTGCTCATGCACCTCTGGAACCCGCTGGCCTTGCTTAACAGTTCTAGTGTTTTCTGCGTGGCTCGAGTGCTGCACAGTGTGTCTGGGCTCTGACCTGGACGTCGGAGGCTGGTCAAACGCCTAAGGTCTCTGCCCTGCTGCTCATCTGCATACTGCAGACCGACTCCTATGGAAAGCAGGACATGAAACTAACTTGTATTTAATTTTCCACCTTCTCATTCAATTTTTCTCTCAAGAATTTAGGACTCAGTTGTTAGTTGTATATTTATAACCGTTCTTATCCCAATAAATTTATTTTATATCATAAAATGCCATTTCCAGCTAATAATCCTACTTGCTTATGGATTATACTGTCTACTGTGAGAAGCGCCCCATACCTCTCCTGGGGTTAACATGTGCATAGTACACACACCTTTTCTAGGCTTTTCCTTTTAAAATATCTTTACATTTAAACTGTCTTGTTGAGATGGTTGTGACAGATGTTTAGATGGTTATGACCATCTCTACAAATTTTTCTAATGAACTTGAAGCTCTATTTACCTAAGGATAGTTCTCTAGTTGAACTTGTTTTATTATTATTGCTATTATTAAAATAAAATGATCCCCTTATCCCTGACAATACTCTCTAGTCTAATATCTAAGTTTTCTAGTATCAATACAGGAACTCTAGATTTTATTTTCTAAACCAGTGATAGTATGGTACCTTTTACTTTAAATGTCTTTTTTTTTAATTTAGTGAGTTTCTTGTAAATGATTTACAGTTACTTTTAATCCAGTCTAATAACTGTTGCCTTTTAAAATATTCTGATTACATCAATATGATCATAGGTTGGTTTATACCTATCACCTTGATATTTATTTTTTATTTATTCTATCCATTTTGGGTCCATTTTTTTCCTTTTCTGTCTTTATTGCATGAAGTGGATTTTTGCTTGTTTTTGTTTTTCTTTTTCTCTTTTTTTTTTTTTTTTTTTTTTTTTTTTTTTTTTTTTTTTTTTTTTTTTTTTTTTTTTTGATACAGGGTCTCGCTTTGTAGTTCAGGCTGGCCCTGAGCTCACTGTGAAGCCCAGGCAAGCCTCAAACTCATAGCAATCCTCCTGTCTCTGCCTCCCGAATGCTGGGATGACAGGTGGGAGCCACCACGCCCGGCACTGTGGTATGTGGTGCTGATTGCTGGTTGATTGTTGGTGGGTGTGAGTCACCATGCCCAGCATTGTATGTGGTTACCGGGATCTAACTCAGGGCCTTGTGCTTGCGAGGCAGACGCTGGAACCACTGAGCTAAATCTCCGGCCCTGAAATGGATTTTTTAATGGTTTCATTTTATCTTTTCTGTTTGCCTGTTAGTAGTAAAAACATTATAGTGTACTCTCATCTACCTTACTGGCCTTCCCCCAAAGCCTTAAATGATTGATGTCTTTGAAATTTTTAGGGTTCCAGTAGCATCTCTAACTTACTGCCACTCCTTTCATATAATATGTTTTATATAATATAAAACACTACAGTTGTATGTTTCCATTTCTACTCCCTCAGCATGCACATTATTTTACGTTATGTTCACTGCAGATCCTAGACTACCTTCGCATTAATTTTGTTTATATAATCGATTATGTTTAAAGGTTCACTTCCTTCCTAGCACTGGGCAGACTCCTCACACTTCTGTGCTGCACACCTCTGGCGTCTCTCCCCCCCGGCACTCTGCTGTGTGAGCCCCGCTGTTTCGGTCTCTGGGTTCCTTCCCCTCCTGCGCTTGGCCAGGACGCCCCCTCAAGTGGGAGGTGGCTGGGGCAGGCACAGGGATGGGCTCATTAGTTTCTCTTCTCCCAGGAAATGCTGCACTTGCTCGTCTCATGTTCAGTGAATTTTAAACAACTGCGACCTCTGTTGTGCGCACTGCTGCTGCTGCTGCTGCTGCTGCTGCTGCTGCTGCTGCTGCTGCTGCTGCTGCTGCTGCTGCTGCTGCTGCTGCTGCTGCTGGAGACCATAAAGTAAAAGCATCTCAGCTGTGAGCAGCAGTCTTCCAGAGGCTTCTCACATCAACTTCCTAGTCTTTTTAAGTGTATCTTTCAAAAATATACAAGTTTGGGGCGGAGATTTAGCTCAGTGGTTCCGGTGCCTGCCTTGCAAGCGCAAGGTCCTGGGTTCAATCCCCAGTAACCACATACAATGCCGGGCGTGATGGCTCATGCCTATAATCCCAGCACTCGGGAGGCAGAAGCAGGAGGATTGCTGAGTTCAAGGCTTGCCTGGGCTACATAGTGAGCTCAGGGCCAGCCTGAACTACAAAGGGAGACCGTCTCAAATGACAAAAACAAAAAAAAAAGTAGTGTCAGTTTATAATATCTTGCCATATACTCTGTGCATGTGTGAAATTTAAACCTTGAAGAACTGAAGTAATAAATTATTCAGTTTTCCTGAGTATATATGGCAAAACTATAGTTTTCAAACACTGTAGTTTTCTATTTAAAAACAACAAAACACTATAAACTATACCATTTAAATTTAAATTTTTGAAATGGTTTTTATGACACAGTATATATTAAAACATACTTCACTGAGAAATAACACTATACTAAAGGAAACAGTATGAGACATACTGAAATCACAAGTCACTCTGTTTTGACAAATAGTTATTAATACCAAAATAGCAAAGATATAAACATGAAAATATTGGGAAAACTCTACAGGCAGAAAAAGGAAGCTACCAACACACTGGTTAGGAATTTAGTATATGCACAATAGCCAAACACAGCACAAAACAACAAAACCAATCCCATTGTGCATATGAATGCATGCGTTAAACACTGCACATGCCAGATTTACCTGAGTTATATGAACATAAGGATTTATCTGAAAAAAATGTTAAAGTAAGGTCAAAAATGCATTTTTAAAATCTGTACATGTATTATGGATGTAGCAATCTAGTCTCCACTTTAGAGTACACACAATATAGTACAGCATTTTTATTTTTAATCTGCAGGAGACCATATTAATTCTGAATCAGTCAGGGTAGGAAATACATCACATCCAAGGTATTAAAAAACACAAAGTAAAATTATAAGAAACTTTCACTAAATATAAGATCTATGTGCTGAAGGAGCAGAAATTAGTTCAAAAAGAGAATTCAATTAGAAGTTACTTTAGTTATTCAAAATGACCTATGCATTAATAATTGTCAATTCTGTTTTATAATACAAAGTCATTTGGCACAACCTGAAATAAAGAGACAATAGAACTTTACCATGTAATAAGTAGCTGGTAAATTTAAATAGAAAGACTCTTAGAAAATACTCTTCATTTTGAAATTCCTGATTTCTGGGAAAAGCATATGTTAAAACTTTCCTGTCAAGGGGAAGCAAACTTAAACTTTACACGGGAACAGTTATTGTTACATTTTAACTTGATAAAGAATACATATGTAGAATTTATCACAAGTTAACAGGATATAATTGGGTTTTCCTATGCATAAGTGACAAAGTTTACGAAGGTACAAAACTATCAAATATTGAAGAATGAATAAGTTAATATCTGAATATGCAATAGAAATGAACCATACATGACCTATATATATTTGTATATATATGTAGCTACAAAAATACCTCAGTAGTGAAAAGATAGCCATAATACCTGGAAAACTGTATATATTCTGGCATATGTCAGTTGTCAGTAAAATGCTAATAAATCACAGAAGATGAAATACATTCATAGGTCATTAAAGAACCTCATTTTCTAGTTAGGAGCCTGACATTCCTAGTGATAAAATTTGGGATGTAGTTTCTCCATTGGAGAAGGGTCGTGAAGACAACCCATCCCATTAGAGAGCCACGGGGCGGGAGGGGGCACAGGGTATCGTGAGCAGGAAACGGGGCTTGACTCCGATCCCACGGCCGGGGCCGTCCTGGGACTGAGAGAACGCAGGTGTGAAAGGCGCCTGCACAGGTACAGAAGTGCCGAGCTGCAGAAGTCAAGACGGACAAAACAGAACACCTGAACAATTTTGTAAATACTACAATATTTATCCAGGATACACTTTTAATAATTAGGAACAAATTGAACAAACTAGATTAAGTTAGGTTTAAAACAACAAAAGCAACACAAATTATAATTATGAGGTTTGACATAACTCAATATTAGTATAATTATCAGGTTTCAAATGTAATTAATTTCATATGACACATTTCATATATTGATCTAAATATTTTTAAAAATCTATCCATTTTTCTTGAGTTTCTACTGATTTTGTGTAGATATTTCTCTAATACTTTAATGTTCCAAATGTTGTATTTAAACTTTGTTAAATCCAAAATTAATTTTGGTGTCTAAAGCAGTACTGCATCAACGAAGAATCAAAAACTGTTTGTGTAAACAAATAAAACTTCAACTTAAAATATTAACCACCTCTGTCCTGCGGAGACACCAGTAAGACTACTTCAACCCACTCATACAATCCCACTGACAGTGAGCGGAGCGACCGAGTGGCTGGCTAAGACGATCATGCCACCAGCAAGGAGCTGTGTGCCACGCCAGGCGCGGACTACAGCTCCGTGTGACCGTCTCCGTGGAGGACGCGGATACAATTTGAAATGTAGAAGGCCAGCGAGGCTCCAAAGTGTCCGATCTTTCATATTATAAATACCAAAAACCCTTCAAAATAATGAAGATTCTTACAACCAAGAAGTAAAGAAAAATGAAAATGAGAGAAAAAGTCATAATAATCTTATGTCATAATAGCAAAAGTAATCAAAAGACATTTGAGGACTGATATAAATTATCATATAAAGAGGAGATTATAAGAAATGCAGCCAAAAAATGGAAAAAATGTTACAGAAGCAGCGGAGTTAATATCTACAGCAAATTATTCCCTTTAAAAACTAAACAGTACTGTAAATGTATCAAAATCTGTATATTAAAACAGGATTCTATATGCAGGAACAATGTTTCTTTAAAAAATATTTCTTCCTCCAACAGGAGCCCAAAAGCAAGCAGCAGTGGGGGATCTCAGCTCCCACTTTTACAAACAGATCAACTAAGCAAACAAAAATAATCAACAACAACAACAAAATCAGAGTTGAATGAGATCTTCAGACAAATACACTTCATAGGTCTGTGTTCACCCAACAACAGGAAAACACACTCAACAGTTCACAAAATTTTGCCCAAACGGACTATGGTATAGGCCAAAGAGTTGCGACAATAAATACCAAAGAACCAGAATAATCCCAGGACCCAGGCACATCATTGGATCATCAGAAGTCAATGGCCAAGAGAAATTATGTAGACATGTGGAGATTAAAGATATAGCCTCCCAGCAGCGGGCCCAGAGCTGCCACAGGACTGTCAGGGCGGGAGGTGGCCAGGCAACTGCGCCCTGGTGTGTGTATGCAGTGGGTGGCAGGCAGGGCTGCGGCAGGGGCTTTCCCAGAGGTCCAGCACACAGCTGGGGGACAGCCGTTCTCAGGGACCCTCAGGCGGGCAGGAGGCCCAGCAACTCAGCCTCGGCCGGGCTGGCTGCCCTGGCTGCTCAGGGATCCCTCAGTGCAGCACAGGCCCCGGGCCAGCAAGGTCAAGCTCCAGAAAACAGCTGTGGTGAACAGCAAAGGCAGGACCTTGTTAAGGTTCCTCCATGGAAACTGAAGCCCACTGGAGACGGAAGAAGCTTCTGCAATGCAGACCGTGCAGATTACAGCAGCTGGTGATGTGACTGTTCTGTTCTAGTATCTTTCCTGGGGTTCCAAACTGAAATTCCCCAAAGGCCATGACAGACTCCAGGCCTAAGGGCCAATTATACCAGGAGGATGACCCAGGAAGTAGCCATTCCTTAAGGGTTCTAAATATTAGCAAGAAAGATACTTGCAATAAGCATTTTACTGCCAGCAACCCAGGAATTGAACCAAAAACAAAAAACAGAAATGAAAAGACACTGACTAAGGCCCAAACCCAGAACTCCAGAGGGAGCATGAGACAGACCAACCTAAAACTCAACCACCTGGGCTCCCTGCACTGGCAGCACAAGAGGACCTTCCATCTCACCCCAGAGAGCATGGCTGCTGTCACGATGTCAACCAGCAGCAAAGGCTGGCAGAGCCGTGGGGAGAAAAGAACCCTTCTCCACTGCTGGGGGGAGTGTAGACTGGTGTGACCACTGTGGAGATTAAAAATACTGGGATTAAAGGACCCATGTGACTCTGCTATTTCCCTGCTATGTATATTATGAAAGAATTAAAAGCACCAGACCACAGTGACATATGTGCACCCATGTTTATAGCAGCTCAGTTTGTGATAGCAAAATCATGGAAAAAGCCCAAATGTCCATCAACTGGAGACCAGATAAAGATTTTTTTTCTAAAATGGAGTATTACTCAGCCATGAAGAATGATAAATCAGAGACATTTATACCTAAATGAATGCACCTTAAGACCATACTCATAAGCAAAATAAGACACAGAGGTATAAATACCATATCATTTCTCTAGTGTGAGAAACTGAAGGTGTAAATGAGGTCCAAAATGTATAACAGGTATTGTGAAATGGGAAGAAAACATTCAAAGGGAAACGGTAACTGGATGGGTGCAGGGGAAAGCAAAGAAGGGAAAGAAAAAATGATGGTTAAAAAGGAAAACATGGAAAAAATTATGTATATTGGGGTTGATGGGTTGATGGGAGAGCAGGACAATAGGAAAAAGTAAGAATCAAGACATGCTATGCACAGGTATAACTTGCCAATGAGGAATGTGATCATCATGTACTAAAACAAACCAATAACCTCAATTTATATAAAAAAATTGCAAGTGATCTGCAATAGTATGAAGAGACTCATGAAATCTTTATTTGATGTTATAGAAAGTACTAACATATAAGCTAGGAAACTGCCTAAAAATAGCTACTGTGGTATGGACTGTAATTTATGCATTCGAAAGGTTGACATAAAAACAAAACAACATACATGCTTAGCTAAAGCCATGTACAAGTACATGCACAGAGCAACCTTCGGGACAGTCAACACCAGCAGACACACTGTTCATCAGCCATAGGCGTCATGACTCATCACATATCAGTAGACTACTGTATAGCAATGAAAATAAATCAACTGCAATTATGTAAAGCAATGTTGACAAATCTCATAAACATACTGGCATGAAAAACTCAGATATAAAAGAATAATTTATTGTCCACAGCCGTACCAGACTCAACATGCACAGCCGTATCCTTTGATCTCAGAGGAAGTGTACTGTTACATAGTTAACTGCTTGGATGAGAAACAGAGTGACACATCGGGTAACCCCATTTCTTTAAAACTCATATGGCCTCACGTGGCCCATTTGTGAGAATGTGCTGCGCTGAAGTTTGCACGAGGCAGGCTGGGCTCCTCGGTGCAGTAGAGGCCGCTCTGTGCACTGTGCTTCGGTACACTGCACTTAAAAATGCAGAGTTCTGGGGCCAGAGGGTTAGCTCAGTGGTTCCGGCGCCTGCCTCGCAAGTGCAAGGACGTGAGTTCGATCCCCGGAAACCACATATAATGCTGGGCGTGGAGACACGCCCACCAACAATCAACACCGCATACCACAATGCCGGACGTGGTGGCTCACGCCTGTCATCCCAGCACTCGGGAGGCAGAGACAGGAGGATTGCTGAGTTTGCGGCGGCTTGCCTGGGCACCATAGTGAGCTCAGGGCCAGCCTGAACTACAACGCGAGACCCTGTCTC
>PVIC010046202.1:0-14325 GCA_004025085.1 Thryonomys swinderianus
AACTCAGCAATCCTCCTGCCTCTGCCTCCTGAGTGCTGGGATGACAGGCCTGAGCCACCACGCCCTGCAGTGTGGTAGGTGGTACTGCTTGCTGGTAGACGTGAGTCACCACACCCAGTACTGTGTAGGTGGTTGTGGGGGATCGAACCAGGGACCTTGGGCTTGCTAGGCAGGTGCTGGAACCACTGAGTTTAATCCCCAGCCCAATTAATTCATTTTAATAATTATTTAATCTGAAGAATCTCAAGAATGTAAGGGAGGTACTTAGGCATCCACAGATAAAACAGAGTAACTTGGCCCTGGTGACCTGGTTTATCAGTGGCCACACTGGGCTGTGCACCGAGGGGTGTGTCATCCCCTCACAGGCAGGGGTGGGGGGGGTCCTGGGGTGAAATCCTTCAGCCACACAGGCCACACACCCCTGGGTACTGAGTTTCTTTGGTAACCAACAGATATTTGTGAAAGGAATAACCAAGCAGACCTTATTCTAATAGTCCTTCACATCTGTTCTACTAATCACAAGTTCTTTCCTAAGGGGCCTAAGGTGGCTACTTTATGAATGAATATTTTTCTTAAAACCAAAACAGAACATCAGAAAGCCTTGAAAGGAACAGTAGGTGGGTTGGGGCCAGTTTTGCATGACCCGGGGCTGCAGCCCCACACTGTTTTATTTTCTTTTGGCTGTTTTGAGCCAGAGTCTCTGTTATGTAGCACAGGCTGCCCTTGAACTCACTGCATAGTCCAGCCTGGCAACTCAGAGTGACCCTCCTGCCTCAGCCTCCCAAGTGTTGGGATTACAGTGTGTGTCACCATGCCCAGCTCCAGGTTGTGTTTAGTTCTCAGCTTGCTGACATCCAGGGGGAAATAATGCTGTTTTTATTCCTATTAGACTTTTTCTCATTAACTAATTATAATTTGATCCATGTTTTTGTTTTTTGGGGTTTTTTTTTTTTTTTTGAGACAGGGTCTCGCTTTGTAGTTCAGGCTGGCCCTGAGCTCACTATGTAGCCCAGGCAAGCCTCGAACTCAGCAATCCTCCTGTCTCTGCCTCCTGAGTGCTGGGATGACAGGCGTGAGCCACCACGCCCGGTTGATCAATTAATTTTTTCCCTCCATACTGGGAATTGAACTCAGGGCCTTTGAATTGAATCACCTTCCCAGCCCTGTTTTAACTTCTTATTTTGAGACAGGATTCCCTAAGTACTGGGATTCCAGTGCTACCTGGCCAGGGCTCTTTTTGTTCATTTGTTCTGGAGACAGGATCTCACGGCCTAGTCCGGACCGGCCTCAAACTCAGGACTTTCTCACCGGCTTCCCAAGCGCCGTGATTACAGCGTGCACCCCCACCCCTGGCTTGATTAGTCTCTTTAAAGCATCTAAGAGCTTACTCTGTGCCAGTCCTTCTGCAGGGAGCCCCGGAGGGTCTGTGCCAGGAGCTGACCTGGACAAGCCCTCGGGAGCACCTTCCCTCCAGCGCGCAGGAGCCTCTGCGTTTTATCTCCGTTAAACTCCTGGGACTGCACAGCCAGAGCGTCGGGCCTCTCCCGGCCTCAGCGTGCCCCTCCCTGGAGACCCGTCGGGGAGTGCCCGCCCCGTCCCACCGCAAGGTCATTCCCATCTGTTTTTCCAGCCTGGCCCGGGCCAGGAGCAGTGCTGTCCAGTGGGCGGTGTGGCTTAGGCTAGATGAAAACGGGGACCTGGGGTAGGTCTCCCGCGGGGTGGGACCCAGGACCGGAAGCTCAGGCGCCAGCTCGCTGCCTGGCGGGCTGAGTCTCACTGCCAGAGGGGGTGCTTAGCTTAGTTTGGCCCCTCATCCAAACCCCACCCGGCCAGGCAAGTTAGTGCAGCCCAGCCAACAGAGCTGCCTGCGAGGCTGAGAGGAGGATTGCAAGGTCAAACAACGAACAAAGCTTTGTCTCTAAATAAAAATAAAAAGGGACTGAGGAAGTAGTTTGGGAGTGGAGCACCCAGTACAGAAATAAGGGGCCTCCCCAGGAGTCACCAGTGGGCCTAACACTGTGCCAGGGGCACAAAAGGCCCCCCTGGAGTGAGGCTCCCCTGGAGTGTGGCGCACGCTGGCTAAATACACAGATAAACTCCCTCCCAGACCCGCACTCTGCCTCAGGATCAGAAGTGCACAGCTGAGGGTCGGAGGGTTAGCTCAGTGGTTCCGGCGCCTGCCTTGCAAGTGCAAGGTCCTGGGTTCAATCCCCGGTAACCACATACAATGCTCCACGCCCACCAACAATCAACACCGAATACCACAATGCCAGACGTGGTGGCTCACGCCTGTAATCCCAGCACTCGGGAGGCAGAGGCAGGAGGATTGCTGAGTTCGCGGCGGCTTGCCTGGGCACCATAGTGAGCTCAGGGCCAGCCTGAACTACAAAGCGAGACCCTGTCTCAAAAAGCAAAAAAAAAAAAAAAAAAGAAGAAGAAGTGCACAGCTGAGGACATGACTGACACAGGTGAACCGTGAGGGTTTGTGAGGTTCGGCTGGCCGAGGTGGAGACCAGGGGATGCTTCCTGGAGGGGTGGCGTTTGCCCCAGCTAAAGACGGACCCCAGGCCTTGCGCAGGCCAGAGCTTTCGCTAGGTCTGTGCGCGCTGTGCCGCTCAGCTCCGCCCCCAGCATGAGGCGGTAGCTATGGATACAGGCACAAACAGAAAAATGAGATTTGGGCAAAGGAACAGAGCCTGAAACCCGTAACTCCAGAAGTGTTTGCTGTAACTTTAATCAGGCTGCCCAGGATGGAAGGGATGAACAGAGGGGCTCCTGGGGGAGGGGCTCCGGGGGTGTTGGCTCCGTGGAGAGTACGTGCCAAGCATGCTCAGGCCCTGGGTTCGGTCTCTTGCACGACAAACACACAGAGAAATTAGGGAAGCCAGGTGCGCTACCATCCACCTGTGACCCCCAACACTCCAGGAGGCTGAGGCAGGAAGTTGGCAA
This sequence comes from Thryonomys swinderianus, assembly GCA_004025085.1. Lineage (NCBI taxonomy): Eukaryota > Metazoa > Chordata > Mammalia > Rodentia > Thryonomyidae > Thryonomys > Thryonomys swinderianus. The sequence continues at coordinate 2,950 of PVIC010046202.1, forward strand.
GCTCAAGCTCAGAGCCTGTCTCAGAAAATATTTTTTCAGTGTTTAAAATGGCTAGGAGGGCAGGAGATTTAGCTCAGTGGTTCCAGTTTTTTTTTTTAGCAAGCTCAAGGTCCCTGGTTGGATCCCGGTAACCACATACGGGGCGTAGTGACTCACGCCCACCAGCAATCAGTACCACATACCACCGTGCTGGGCGTGGTGGCTCATGCCTGTCATCCCAGCACTTGGGAGGCAGAGACAGGAGGATTGCTGAGTTTGAGGCTTGCCTGGGCTACATAGTGAGCTCAGGGCCAGCCTGAACTACAAAGCGAGACCCTGTCTCAAAAAAAAAAAAAAAGAACAAAAAAAAAGAATCCCCTAAACTAATCCTCGTGAACACGACTTGCCATTCATTAGGCACCTACTGTACATCAGGCACAGCTTCCTGAGTTTAGTAAACTTCTAGCATCAACCTTCACAACCTCAGGACACAGGTAGAGTTCTTCTTGGTTAATAGATAAGTAAAAGAGAGGCTCAGAGAGGTATAGCAACCTGCCCAAGGCTGCCCAGCCCATACCCTGCTGGGCTGGATCTGAATCCAGGAAGGGCTGGTTTCAAAACCCCCAACACAGGGCGGGGATTTAGTTCAGAGGTGCCCCTGCCTGTCTTGCAAATCGCCTGGCAACACACCTCCTTGGAAGATGAGGAAAGGAAGTCCCGGAAGGGGTGCAGGACTTGGCCAAAGTCACCGAGTGGCAAGACAGGGAGGAAAGCAGGGGCCCGGTGCCGCTCGGTGGGACCGGGCAGCCCTGGGCACTGTCCTCAGCACCGCAACAGGGGAAAAGGACGGAGCTGGAGGCATCCGGCTTCACAGGCCACCTCCCTCCCTCCCCGTCACCCGTGGGTCCTCGGCAGCTGCGCCCCGGCCTTCTCCTTTCACTTCCCACTTTCACTGCGGCCCACGTCTCCGAGAGCTTCCTTTCCCAGAAGCCCCGGACGAGCCAGGGTCCAGCACGGGCAGCATCTGGGCTTCGGTGTTGCCGTGAGTGGGCACAGCGGTTGGCTGGTTCTCCTCATCTTACCTTTGTATGATACTGGGTCCTGAACTCCTCGTACGCTCAAAGACACGGACACAGAGGGGAAGGGGAGCCTTTCCCCTGAACAACGTGCCAGTTTGAGTTTTTCTTCGTAGTGCTGAGGGTTGAAGCGAGGGCCTCACACACAGCAGTCCAGCACTCTGCCACTGAGCTACGTCCTAGCATGATTGCGTTGTTAATTAATTAATTACTTTTTGGAGTCGAAATCTTGCCATGTAGTCCAGGATGGCCTTGAATTCATTATGCAGCCCACGTTGGTGATCCTCCTGCCTCGGCCTCCCAAAGAGCTGAACGACAGGTTCGCGCCTGGCTCAGATATCCACTGAAGAGCTTGCTACCCCTATAAAGCTCGCCCATGGACTGGTCACAAAGTCACGACAGAAGTCATCGCCCCAGGGCCTCTGTAAGAAATCTCAGGTGTTGCTGCTGTCACTTCACAGATGAGAAAAGTGGCTCAGAAAGTCGAGGGGACTCGCTAGAAGTCACCCACGGAGCCAGCCAGAGGCGCAAGGGGAACAGCTGTCCCATGTGGCCGACGCACTCGCCTCCAGTTGTCCTCGCCCTGGACACAGCCCCTTCTAGAAGCCAGATGTTCCGTCTGGGAGCTGCGCTTCCTGTCCCAGTGTATCCTGTTGTCGGATGTGATCTCACTGGGTCTCCCCATCCCGGGGTCCTCACTTCCTGCCTTCTCCACATCTCCCCGCTCTGGACAGTGACCACACCTCGGCAGCCGCCCGGGCCCTGAGCAAGGACCGATGCCAGCCTCCGCCATCCCGGGCCCGCTCTTCTAGGCTGCACTGCGCGTGGGGTAAGCCGTTCCCAGAGGGCGGAGCAGCAGCGGGGCAAGGGGGCCGCTTGTCTCAGCCCCTCGCCCTGGCAGCTTCCAGGTGGCAGCTGGGGACAGGGCACTGAGGAAGACTGGCATCGTCTGGGCACTGTTCTCTGTCTCGGCTGAGACGTGCCCTTGATCGCACAGGAGAGGGCATCTACCTCCGAGAAATGCGTGCGCTCTGCCTGGGCACTGGGCATATGTGCATCGAGGTCCTGCGCTGCCCCTGATTTGTTGGGTGACCTCAGACAAGTCACGCTGCTGCCCTCGCTGTGTGCCCAAAGGTGAAGAGAGAGTCAGATGAGGCGGGAGGTCTTCACTCCACTTCCTGGACCTGGTGGGGCCACAGAGGAGCCTGGGCTGCCTCGGAGGGGGGACTCGAGTGGCCTGTCGTATGAAAAGGGGTCCTGGCGATAATCAAAGGAGCTCTCAGGAGCTCTGCCAGTACAGCAGTGCGTGCTACCCAGGAGGCTGAGGCAGGAGGATGGGGCATTTGAGGCCAGTTGGGCAATTTAGTGAGTTTTTTTTTTTTTTTGCTTTTTGAGACAGGGTCTCGCTTTGTAGTTCAGGCTGGCCCTGAGCTCACTATGGTGCCCAGGCAAGCCGCCGCGAACTCAGCAATCCTCCTGTCTCTGCCTCCCGAGTGCTGGAATGACAGGCATAAGCCACCACTTCAGGCATTGTGGTATGCGGTGTTGATTGTTGGTGGGCGTGTCTCCATGCCCAGCCTTCTATGTGGTTACCGGGGATCGAACTCAGGACCTTGCGCTTGCGAGGCAGGCGCCGGAACCACTGAGCTAACCCTCCGGCCCAAGATTTTTTTTTTTTTTTTTGAGAACTTGTTTTTAAAGAGCCAGACAAGGTGGTGAGTGTCTGTAATTCCAGCACTTTGGGAGTCTGAGGCAGCAGGATTGATCACAAGCGTGAGCCGAACCTGGGTGACTTGCTTACTTAGTAAGACCTTTGTTCCAAAATAAAAAATAAAAAGGTCTGGGGATGTAGCTCAATGCAAAAGCTCTGAGTCCGTCCCCAGTACTATGACATAAGCTAATTAATTAAAGAGAATAAGTTGTTTGTTTGATTAAAGTCTAAAGATGTACCTCAGTGACAGAGCAATGGGTTCCTCAGTACAGAAAAAAAAAATAAGAACACCGAACTATGATTGCTTTTACAATGTGCCAGGCCCTTTTGGTGGGGGGGACAGGGTCTCACTCTGTAGTTCAGTCTGGCCTCAGAATGATCATGGTGATCCTCCTGCCTCAGCCTCCCAAGTGCTGGGCTTACAAATGTGCACTGCCACAACTGCTGTGTGTGGGTGTGTGTATCATGGGTGACTGAGCGCAGGGCCTTGCATGTGCCCAGCAAATATACCACTGGATATACCTCCAGCTTCAGGCTTTTTTTTGAGACAGGGTTTCGCTTTGTATTTCAAGCTGGCCCTAAGCTCACTGTGTAGCCCAGGCTAACCTTGAAGTGGGCAATCTTCCTGCCTCTGCCTCCGGAGTGCTGGGATGACAGGCATGAGTCCCCATGCCCAGCAGGCATGGTAATTTTTATAACTTCCTGGAGTAGTTAGTCTCCCCATTTGATGACGCTCCTAACAATAACAACAAACATATTCACCTATTATATATATATATATTTTTTTTTTTTTTTGAGACAGTGTCTCACTTTGTAGTTCAGGCTGGTGCTGAGCTCACTATGTATGTAGCCCAGGCAAGCCTGGAACTCAGAAATCCTCCTGCCTCTGCCTCCTGAGTACTGGGATTACAGGTTTGAGTCACCAAACCCAGCATTTGTGGTATGTGGTACTGATTGCCAGTGGGTGTGAGTCACCATATCCAGTATTGTTGTATGTGGTTATCGGGATCAAACCGGGAACCTCACGCTTGCTAGGCAGGCACTGGAACCACCGAACGAACTCTCCAGCCCTCACCTATTATATTAACTTCTTTAAATCCTCACAAGAAATGCCCTTCAAAGATGAGAAGGGAAAAAATGAAGCCATTCAGTTCCAAGTCAGGCCATTGCTGGGATTGGAAAACCCAGTCTGCTTCCATCTCCTTTGCACCTTGATTTGGTCTTACGGTTTAAAACTAGATGTCCCTCAAGACCCTCATGCACTTGTAGGTGGGAATTATGGGCCCTGTGGCCGACTTGTGGGTGGGAGGTGGGGTCTGGTTTGAAGAGGCGGGTCCCAGGCTTGACTCGGAAGAGTCCGTCTGCCTTCCTGGTTCTTTCCTTCATTCGGCTTCCTGGCTGGCAAGAAGTAAGCTGCTTTCCTGTGTCCGGGATCTCCTGCCACCGGAAGGGCTGAAACTTCTAAACTGTGAGCCAAAAATGAAATCTTTCCTCCTTTAAGTTGTAGATAGTCAGTATTATGACCTAGAAATAAGGAAGCTTCTGAGATGGATCTGGGTACCAGAGAAATACAGTTCTTGCCAGGATTGGACGTGACCATGTGGTTGAGAAATCTTTGGAACTGGTTTATAGGAAGAGTTTAGAAAGAGATAGAGATGCTGTTTGGAAGAGCAGCCCAAGACTAGTTAAAAATGGAGATTCTGATAAGAAAGCAAATAGTTCCGAGTTTGATCAGTGGTACTGGGAAAAAAAAATGGTAGACCACGCTCAAGAGGTTTCATTTGGGAACAAAGATTTCATTGGCAATTGGGCTAGAGTGTGTGTGTGTGTGTGTGTGTGTGTGTGTGTGTGTGCGCACGCCTATTGCTTGGGCAGAAAATTTGTCCACATTTTGCTCCTGTCCTGAGTATGGGAGACTTGAGATTAAGGATGTCAGACTAATCTGATAGAGGAAATTTCAAGGCAGCCCAACATTCAGGTTGTGGGATGGATGTAGCTGGGGATTTCTAGCCAGCTCTACACTGAGAATCAAGAGCAAGGGCTTAGCTGAGTGCTTTTAAAAGTTTCGAGTTTCACCAGTCAGAAAGCTCCTATAAAGTAGGAATCAGTAAGTGAAGCCAAGGAGAGGTAGGCTGCTGAAAACATTAGCATTATAAAGAAGTACTTTGAGCCTGAAGATAGGAAAAACACCCCTGGGGCATCTCAATCCATAGCAAGGTGTGTGTGTGTGTGTGTGTGTGTGTGTGTGTGTGTGTTCTCGCGCACACTGGGATCAAACTCGTGACCTCCTGCTTGTTAGGCCCCGGGGCCAGAACCACTGAGCTAAATCCACAGCCCTTGACCTTACCTTGTCTTCAGACTTTGTTTGGAGAAGAGAGCCCCAGGGCACCCTGCCTGAGAAGGTCAGGGAGCTAGTGATCGTTGAGATTCTTCTCACTGCGGTCAGCCAGGTGCTGAGGGTGCAGCAGCCCTGATTCAAAGAGCCCCAGCTGCTGCTCAAGCTGCCCATGAACCTTAGACTCATGCATTTGGTACTAACTTTACAGGCAAGCAGAATGCAAGAGCTGTGGGGCCAGTAAAACTTCAACCCAGATTTCAGAAGAGGGCTGGGAGGCCAGCCAGGATGCCTCTGGTGTGGACTAAGTGCATTTTGCACAGAAAGGCGTTCATGCATAAATCTTAGGGGCACGTGCAGGATGTTATGGCTTCTGTCCAGATGATGCCCCAGAGCCTCCTGTGGTCACAGGCAGGGCTTTTGCAGCTGCTACAGCTCATCTGCCCTTAGAAGGTGCAGTCAGAAGAGATGGGCCACTGGGGACAACCTGGAAGGGTGATCTCCTTTCGTGCTCTCTGGTTTCTGGTTGTCCTGAGGTAAGTGGCTTCGCATCCCCCGGGCCCCTCCACCATGCCATCGACCGTACAAAGACCGAAACTGCTACAGCATAAGCCAAAGTAAGCTCTTCTCCTTTTGTTGTGGGTGTTGGGTACTGTGTCCCAGCGGTGAGACAGTGGCTAAGATACTCAGTGTATATTCTATCTGAGACAGCCCCTTGCCATCGGACGGGTTTCACTAGTTAGCTTTCAAGTCAGCAACGGTGCCAGGTGTGGAAGATCCAGGCCGAACAGAAGCTCAGTTCCTGAGGTTGATGACCTGTGTGTCGCTGGCCAAGTGCTTCAGTGCTCAGAGCCTCCCTTAGCTGTGCAGCTACAGCTACCATAATCCCCTGCTCCAGGGCGCTGGGAACTGAAGCAAGGGCCTGCGGCGTGCTGGGGAAGCGCTCTGCCCCCAGCCACATCCCTGGCCCGACCATGATTCCTGAATCAGACAACTCCGTAGCCAGGCTGGCCAGGAACCCACATACCTAGGTCCCAGGCTGACCTGGGCTCCCCATACCTCACCCCAGCGCCCCCAGGCTGGATTGCAGACATGCACTGCCCTGCCCAGATCGAGCTCAGGACCTTGTGCTTTCCAGGTAGGATGGTGTCACTGAGCTAAATCCTCGCCCCAAAACAAGTGCTTTGTTTTTCTTTCTTCTTTTCTTTTCTTTTTTTTTTTGAGACAGAGTCTCGCTTTGTAGTTCAGGCTGGCCCTGAGCTCACTATGTAGCCTAGGCAAGTTTCAAACTCAGCAATCCTCCTGCCTCTGCCTCCCGAATGCTGGGATGACAGGCATGAGCTACCACACTTGGCATTGTGGTGTGTGGTACTGATGGTTGGTGAGTGTGAGTCACTGCCTGGCATTGTGTTATGTGGTTACTGGGGATCAAATTTTGGACCTTGCACTTGCTAGGCAGACAGTGGAACCACTGAGCTAAATCCCCGACCCCTGTTTTCTTTTTTTTTTTTTTTTTTTTTTTTGAGACAGGGTCTCACTATGTAGTTCAGGCTGACTTTAAACTCGTAGAGATCCTCCTGCCTCTGCCTCACCAGTCCTGAGATTATAGGTGTGTGCTGCCACATGTGGCTTCTGCTCTTATTTCTATTTTTTCTGCAGTTTTTTTCTAGTTCCATGAGTGGGCTATTAACTCACTGGATTGTTTTCCTGGGGACCGAACTCAGTACCTTGCACTTGCCAGGCAGGCATGGTGCCACTGAGCTATATCCCAGTTCTTTCCTTTCTAACATGAGCAGTTCCTCCTCTTACCACTCAAGTGCATCTCATACATCTTAATGTGCTACAGTTTCATAGCACTTAATTCTATATATTTTATAATATCCCTTATGATTTTTTGTGTGTGCGGTACTGGGAGTAGAACTTGGGCCCTTGTGCATCCAAGGTTGACGTGGTACCACTTGAGCTAAATCCCCAGCCCCTTCCCTTATGATTTTTTGAGCCAGAAGTGTGCTTTTAAGTTTCCATACCTTTGAATGAAGACCCCCATCTCAGGAAAAAACAACCTGGGCATGGTTGTGCATGCCTTCCATCTCTGCATTCTCTTGAAGGCGAGATACATACTAAAAAGAATAATTGGGCTGGAGATTTAGCTCAGTGGTTCCGGCGCCTGCCTCTCAAGCGCAAGGTCCTGAGTTCGATCCCCGGTAACCACATACAATGATGGGCGTGGTGACTCACGCCCACCAACAATCGATACCACATACCACAGTGCCGGGTGTGGTGGCTCACGCCTGTCATCCCAGCTCTCGGGAAGCAGAGACAGGAGGATTGCTGAGTTCGAGGCTTGCCTGGACTACATAGTGAGCTCAGGGCCAGCCTGAACTAGAATGAGACCCTGTCTCAAAAAAAAAAGAAAAAGAATAATTGACACTCAAATTTAACTGGACTTGTATATTTTATATAGTAGAAAATATTTTGTCTTCTATAATTATCTTCCTGTCACTTGGGGTGAAATCAAAGGACTATCTCCATTCTCCCAAATAAGTGTTAAAAATTCAGCACCTGGGGGCTGGAGGGTTAGCTCAGTGGTTCCAGCGCCTGCCTCGCAAGCACAAGGACCTGAGTTCGATCCCCAGTAACCACATATAATGCTGGGCGTGGAGACACGTCCACCAACAATCAACACCACATACCACAATGCCGGATGTGGTGGCTCATGCCTGTAATCCCAGCACTCGGGAGGCAGAGACAGGAGGATTGCTGAGTTCGCAGCAGCTTGCCTGGGCACCATAGTGAGCTCAGGGTCAGCCTGAACTACAACGCAAGACCCTGTCTCAAAAAGCAAAAAAAAAAAAATTCAGCACCTGTTGAGCATGGTGGCATATGCCAGCATTTAAGGAAGCTGAGGCAGGAGGATCTCAAGTGCAAACCCAGCTTAGCAATTTAGCAGGGTCTTGTCACAAAATTTTAAGAAATGAGAAAAGGGGCTGGGGATTTAGCTCACTGATTCCAGTATCCACCTGGCTAGCACAAGGTCCTGAGTTTGATTCCTGGTAACAACATACTACAGTGCCAGGCGTGGTGGCCTATGCCTGTAATCCCAGTGCTCAGTAACCACACACCATAATGCCGGGCATGGTGGATCATGCCTGTAATCCCAGCACTCAGGAGGCAGAGACAGGAAGATTGCTTTGAGTTCGAGGCTTGCCTGGGCTACATAGTGAGTCTGGGACCAACCTGAACTAAAAAATTGAGACCCTGTCTCAAACAAACAAACAAAAAAATTTTAAAAAGGGCTGGCAATGTAGCTCAATGGCAAGGTTCTAGTTTAAATTCCAAATAATAAAAAAAAATTAAAAAATAAAACACAATGAAAATGCTCAGCACCTTACCAGAAATGACAAAAATCAGAACAAAACAAAAAGCAAAGAAAAAAAACCCCTGATCTCCAGATTCTACTTCTTGGTTTTATTTTCCTCTTGGGGCTTTCCCTTGCTTTGAAAAGGAAGTCTTAACTGCTGGGGCTGTAGCTGAGTGACACCATCCCTGGCTGGCGAGCATAAGGTCCTGACTTCGATCCCTGGTGCTGCAGAAAAGAGGGGGAGTGTCTTCAGATTGGTCTTTGGGAAAGAAAAGGCCAAAAAGCTTCCAGGCCACCTCTGTTTGCTATATTTCCATAGACCTGGCTCCCCGCCAGGGCAAACAAGGGGGAACAAAATACGATCCATCCTCTCAGGCAAAAGTGACCTAAATGGGGCCAGAGGGTTAGCTCAGTGGTTCCGGCGCCTGCCTCTCAAGCGCAAGGTCCTGAGTTCGATCCCCGGTAACCACATACAATGCTGGGCGTGGTGGCTCACACCTGTCATCCCAGCACTCGGGAGGCAGAGACAGGAGGATTGCTGAGTTCGAGGCTTGCCTGGACTACATAGTGAGCTCAGAACTAGCCTGAACTACAAAGCGAGACCCTGTCTCAAAAAGGGGGGGGGGGGGAAGTGACCTAAATGTCACTAGTCTCACGGGGTGGTTTCTGCGCTGACCGGGACACTGTCCCTTTGTCCTTGCCCCGCAGAGCCGGGAACCCCGTGCGGAGGTCGGGCCCATGGAGGGATGCCAGGAGGCAGAGGCGGCCAACAGCTCCGCGGCCCCTTCGGACTTCCACCCCATGAAGCACTACATGGTCCTGACCCAGGCCCAGCAGGTCGCTGTCGCGGTGCTGTGCACGCTGCTGGGCCTGCTCAGCGCCCTGTGCAACGCGGCCGCGCTCTACCTGATCCTGTCCTCGCGCCGGCTCCGCGGGAAGCCCTCCTTCCTGTTCATCGGCAGCCTGGCTGCCGCCGACCTGCTGGCCAGCACCGTCTTCGTCTGCAGCTTCGTCAACTTCCACGTCTTTCACGGCGTGGCCTCCCGGGCGGCCTTCCTCCTGCAGATCTGCAGCGTGACCATGACCTTCACGGCCTCGGTGGGCAGCCTGCTGCTCACCGCCATCGACCGCTACCTGTGTCTGAGCCACCCCCAGACGCACCGAGCCCTGCTCACCCGAGGCAGGGCGCTGGCCGCGCTGGGCGTCCTCTGGGTCCTCTCGGCGCTGGTCTCCTACCTGCCGCTCATGGGATGGACCTGCTGTCCCGGCCTCTGCTCTGAGCTTTTCCCGTTGATCCCCAACGACTACCTGCTGGCCTGGCTCCTGTTCATCGCCGTCCTTTTCTCTGGCATCGTCTACACCTACGGCCACGTCCTCTGGAAGGCGCATCAGCACGTGGCCAGCCTGGCCGAGCACCAGGACAAGCAGGTGCCGGGCGTGACCCGGATGAGGCTGGACGTGAGGCTGGCGAAGACGCTGGGGCTGCTGCTGGCCGTGCTGTGCGCGTGCTGGTTCCCCGCCTTGGCCCTCATGGGCTACAGCCTGGCCGCCGCGCTGAGCGACGGCGCCAAGAAAGTCTTTGCTTTCTGCTGCATCCTGTGCCTCGCCAACTCCATGGTGAACCCCGTCATCTACGCCCTGCGCAGCGGGGAAATCCGCTCCTCTGCCCGGCACCGCCTGGCCCGCTGGAAGAAGTGCGTGAGGGGACTTGGGGCGGAGGGAAAAGAAGCCCCCAGGTCCTCCGTGAAGTCCTCCGTCACGGAGACAGAGCCCGACACGAAGATCGCCCTGGGCCCGGCGTCCCGAGATCTCATCTGCTGGGATTCCCCGTGAGCCTCGCTCCCGTCTTCAGCAAACCCCGGCCAGACGGCGGCGCTCCTCTCTGCTGAAGACTGGGCGGGCGCGCCCGGCCCCGCCCCGACACCGTGCTTCCCGCGGGCGCCCGCCATGACAGGCTCGGTTCCCATCAGGTCCAGCAACGCGCCCTGCAGCTGGCGAGGGGCCTGCAGCCTCTGACCGCGCAGGGCCGCGGGAGCCCTCGGGGCTGCGGGAGGGCCTGGAGGAGCTCGGGCCGGGGCACTGACGGCCTCCTGCGAACTCGGGGTGCCGGGGCTTGTCCAGGCAGTGGCCGCTCCTTTTTAGTTGTTAGGACCTCCTTGGCTCTGAGGCCACGAAAGGCCCGTCGGGCCAGCCACGCCCCGAGGAGCAAGGACTGCGGTGTGATGTGATGGAGGATAAACAGCAAGCCTCCCACCAGGGACACCCTGTCGTGTGGCTGAGGGCCTCCTCGGCCCCTCTCACCTCTGTCCCCAGCACTGTGACCTCTGAGGTCCCGGGGGAGCCCGGAGGAGCCTGGGGTCACAGAGGGACAGACTTCTGAACACTGCAGTGATGCAGCGGCATCCTGCCTGGCCGGGCCTCCAGGAGGCGGAAGCTGCTCACAATGGTCCTCTGCACCCCAGAGCGACCCCCCCACACACACCATTCACCCCCTCTGCGCTCTCCACAGCCCTGACGAGCAGGGCCAGGCCCAGGGCTCGGCAGCCACAGCCCTCTTGTCTGGCGGGAACATGGGCCCGCTGTGTGAAGATCTCGGGGCCCTTGGATTTTACAGAGCAGAGGGGTAGCTTCTCTCTGGAAGGACTTTAGACGGGGTGAGAGAAACTGCTGGTGGAGGGAAGGATTGCGGAGGCTTTTAACACAGTCACAATAAAAGTTAGCTCAGTGGTTCCGGCGCCTGCCTCGCAAGCGTAAGGACCTGAGTTCGATCCCCGGTTCCCACATATAATGCTGGGCGTGGTGGCTCACGCCTGTCATCCCAGCACTCGGGAGGCAGAGACAGGAGGATTGCTGAGTTCGCGGCGGCTTGCCTGGGCACCATAGTGAGCTCAGGGCCAGCCTGAACTACAAAGCG
>PVIC010046203.1:0-14322 GCA_004025085.1 Thryonomys swinderianus
CCCCACATTTTGATGTTTTAATGTATGTATACAAGAGGTAATGATCAGATCAGGTAAGTGGCATACTGAGCACCTTAAACATTTGCCATTTCTTTATCACGGGAGCTTTCAGGATCCTCTCTACCAGCTATTTAGAGACTTATAATTAATTGTTGTCAACCATAGTTACTCTACTGTGCAGTAGAACATGAGAAATCACTCCTTCCATCCAGGCGCATGCAGTAATAATTTAGTAATTCTCTACTAAGAAACCGCTGTTTTTTCACCTCTGGTCAGGCCCACGCTCCAGGCCTTGCAATCAGTTCTACACCATCCCTGTCTCACCCCCGTCTACAGTCTTTGCTTAGGAATTTGTTAGGTGCAGCCCCTCCTCCCCCAGTACTTTCTGCACAACGGCCGGGCTGCAGGCCTGTTAACCTGTGGGCCTCCGTGCTGTGCAGTCTGAGCACCCTGTCCTCTCCTAGACTCTGATGGCCCTCGTGGCTCTGAGGTCGCTGCCCAGTTGCAGCAGAGGGCGAGGCATGTCGAGCCCCACGGATCGATGGGTGAGAAGAGCAGCTTTCTGAGCCAGCTGGACACTGGTCCCCGCGGTGGCTCCAGGACCTCCCTGTGGCACATTTCTCATCCTCTTCCCTGCGTGGGAACCTGGTTTTGGCATTTATACACATAACTCGATGTAGCTTTTGAAAAGAATGAAGAAATGTTTGCCAGTGCCAACCTATACCTTTTAGACTGATTTCTTGGCATGTTCTCATTCTTGACCACAAATATGGGCACAGGCGGAGTACAGAGCGCCGTCCCTTTCGACAGCAGGGAAACAGCCGTGCTTTCTCCCCTCTCTCCACTGCTCTGGCCTCCTCACCTCGCTTCTAAACGTGTGACTTGCCAAAGGCCACAAACCTAGTCCCTCAGCCGTCCCAGGCCGTCCCCACGTTTGATAGGGGAGTTAGTCCTGCCCAGGAATGCTACTGTGCTTATATAAAAGGGCTCTCCACAAAGGTAGAGGGAACAGAGTGAGAACCAAAACAGAGGACACAAAACCAGTTGGGGAGGGTGGGGCTTGGTACGACCCTGTTAGCAGGGTTGTCTGCAAGCCTCAGCGCACATAATAACCCGGCCTAGGGGAGGAAGTGAAACTCACCAACCAGCTCCAATCCCATTTAATCCATGCTTTCAGCTTCCTTCACTAGTTAGAAGCAGGTTTTGTTTTGTTTTCAGTTGTTTTGTTTTATGACAGGATCTTGCCATGTAGCTCAGGTTGGCCTTGACCATGGGAGATTTTCCTGTGTCAGTACCAGGACTTGAATACAAGCCTTCACGCTGCATTACCTCCCCAGCCCTTTCCCCCTCTTTGATTCTGAAACAAAGTCTTGCTAAATTAAATTGCTAAATCACTCAGGCAGAGTTTAAACTTGTGATCCTCCTGCCTCAGCCTCCCCAAGTACTGGGATCATGACCTGTATCACCACACCTGTCAAATACTGGAATTACAGGGGTTTACCACCAGGCATTGGTTTATAAGCAGTTGTTAAAGGTGTCAGATGGATTTTTTTAAAAAGGATTTTATCTTTGCCTGATTGGTTCCTGAAGTCTTTGTTTCCCTTTAGATGTTATTACAAACTATCCACACATAGTTTAAGACAGGTCTGCTTGTACTCAACTATTAGACGTAGGAGCTTTGCCCTTGGCAGGATGTTGGGAACACAGTATTAAAAATATCCTTTGCTTAAGGTGTTTTGACCTCTAAGGGCACGATTCCAGATCAGACTGGTTGTTTGGGACACTCAGAACTCTTAGCTCCTCTGCACTGGCCCATCCTTCACCTGCTGTGCTAAGACCAGTAGAGTGACGTGTGGCCTGGTGCGCCGTGAGGCCCACGCTGAGGCCCCGGGCACCTCTCTGGCGCCCTTCTCCACCCCAGTGGGTGGCTGCACACTGGGGAGGCTGCTCACGGGCAGCCGCGAGCTGGTCTTCAGTTCCCGGCTGAGCGGCGACGCTGGCCAGTGGCGCAGCCTATAGGAGGCAGAACGATGCGGGGCCCTACAGCGCCCACCACCGCCCCCGTGTGTGCCAGTCCCTCATCACAGCCGCAGCTCCTCACATGTGGAATGGCCTGGCAGGCAGGAGTCTCCCTGTCCCTTCTGTTCGGGTTAGCATTAATACAGCTAACTGTGGCTACAGCTGAAAAAATAGTTCTAAGTTACAATTCCTTTGTACACAGATTTGGCAAGTGAAATAACTTTTAGTTTCTTTACAACAATCCAGGAAGTATTAGCACTTTAAATCTAATTTTCCCTTTCATATATCATAAGATATGCACACTGAAGACACAATAAGGCAGGGAGAGACCGAACTAGCATTTAGTTCAGGGTGTTCTGTAGAACATACCAGGTATCTTGTTAAGTGTATGCTTTCTTTTTCTGAGCACCCCCCCCCCCTTTCCACAAAGCAGCTCTCCGAAACCAGTACCACAGCAAGCTCTTTAGAAACCACAGAACCTGAGTCTTCGCCTCCAACTCCTGTTTGTTCCTAAAACATGGTGGGCTCCACTCAGGCAGACAGAAGGGCATAGTGCGGACTAGCACAGGGCCATGCTGGCCATCTGCATCGAGGAAACTACCTTGCCTTGACTTCCACTTCCTCCTTTAGAAACTCCTCTTTACCCTTCAAAACCCAACTTCAATTAGTTGATGGCTTCTCAATCTCTTACCCCAGGCTGTGTATGGAGCAGCGCCATATTGTAGGTGGGAACCAGCAGTCCCATTGGCTGGGAATTGTGTGTGGTCACAGGATTTTAAGATCACAGCCTACAAAGCTGTCCCTTTGGAGAGTCCCACAAAGTTAGCGAATCCTCTCATTTTTCAAACAGATCAAGTTCGGTCATTTAAGTGAGAGTCAAGGCCGCTGACCTGTCCGAGTTACTGCGCGAAGGCAGAGTCCCGCCCCCTGCTCTGACAGCTCCGCAGCGCAGGCCCGGGAGCAAGGACGCGGAAGGTGCCCGAGCAGCCTGACTCTGCCTTGGCCCCGCGCTCACTTTCTCACGGGCGGCATAGCTGAATCAGAGTGAGCTGGTGCCCTGAGGCTGCCGCTCCACACCCCCCCCCCCTTCCGTGGCTCCTTCTCCACCCCCTTTTCCCGGGAATGGGAGACTTTGCCGCAGCTGTTTCTTGATCGAATGGCGATGCTCTCCGTGAGTGCTCAGGCAGGATTCTCCCTGTCTCCCTCCCCAGGGCCGCCCGATAACTCCAGTGTACACGGTGGCTCCCAACGTGCAGAGAATTCCCACTGCCAGCATCTACGGGGCCGGCTACGTGCCCTTTGCTGCTCCGGCCACAGCCACGATCGCCACACTACAGAAGAACGCGGCGGCGGCGGCGGCCGTGTACGGAGGCTACGCCGCGGGCTACATACCTCAGGCCTTTCCCGCGGCCGCCTTCCAGGTGCCCATCCACGACGTGTACCAGACGTACTGAGCCGGCCACGGGCGCCACACAAGCCAAGGACGCCGCTGAAGCCACGCTCACTGTTCATGAAGAAAGAAATGTTGGACAGCGCACACACGAAACTAGAACGTGAAGAATGTTATCGAATACCGCATAGAAATCTTTTACATAAATGAAGTTTTCTGCTAGTTTTTTAAAGACTGTTCAAAGGCCTGTGTTCATACATTTCTATAAGACCCGCCACGGTCCGTGCCTTAATACCATCTTTTAAAACATTTGTATGCCGTACTACATTTGTATAGAGGCTTTGGTTTTTTTGTTTTTGTTTTTTAAGGATATATTTTCAGTATGAAGGTTATTTTCTTAACTTGTGCACTCCAGATATTTCTATTTTGTAGTATCTTCAATAATATATCAGCTATGTATTAAAAAAGCACACTTGAGCAGTTAGGGAATTATTTTGAAAAATATATTCAATATTTAAAGATACAAACCGTAGTGCTTTAAAATACTACATACGATGTTGTTTGAAAGGTGATACTGGAAAGTGCAATTTTAAAATGAGTACAACCTCTGCTGTATCTGCACCAGCATTAAGGGGCGGGGCTTCCTGCGGAAGAAGCGCGCGCCCTGCCTGTCCTTAGCCCCAGGGGAGGGCTCGCGACAGCCCAGCCCGCACACTGGAAAGCTCCCCGCCGCCGTGCCCTCGGCCCCTGCGCCTCCTTGTGACTGTGCCCGGCACCGCCCCCCCCCGCCCCCCCCCACGCCTGGACTTCCAGGTTCAGCAAGTCTGGGACAAATGAGGAACTCTCTTCGAGGAAACAACCGGGGGCTTTTGTACTTCTTCCTGGGTTTTTGTTGGAGTTTTTTGTTTTATTGTATTTTTTGTTCTGGTTGGGGAGCTGTTCTCTTCTCTATGTGTTATTTTCAATACAGAGTACATGTGAGCACAAGGTTTTAATATGTTTGCATAAGACATCTTTGCGTAGCTATTTAATTGTCCAATAGAAAACTTTAATTCCCTCTCTGATGCTTTTATTTGTTGTTGAAGTATGAATTTAGAGACAAAGAATGTATGTTATTTTAGACAAGACCCTAAAGACTCTTGTCAGCAGAAAGTGAAGCTTCTGGCTGCCTTACATGCTTCGTGCTGAACATGTCCAGGCATCCGGGGCCTCAGCAGCATTATGGCTGCCAAACAGGGCTCTCACCCGTGCTGCACCTTGTTGGGTAACCGTGAACCCGGCCGGGGTACGGCCAGGAGGGCGAGAGACCTCTCAGAGTTAAAAGAGAGTCTGTAAATATCCTTTAAT
The DNA here is from genome assembly GCA_004025085.1 of Thryonomys swinderianus. Classification (NCBI taxonomy): domain Eukaryota; kingdom Metazoa; phylum Chordata; class Mammalia; order Rodentia; family Thryonomyidae; genus Thryonomys; species Thryonomys swinderianus. The sequence goes on from PVIC010046203.1 coordinate 4,757, forward strand.
GCTTACTTCTACTCCTTTTATGTTGTAGAAGTTCCACCTTACATAGTTTAATATAAAATGAAACCATTTTATTTCAAAGTTGTTCGAAGGGTTTATTAGGAAGTAAACATGTTGCAGTGTTTTGTGCCTGTTTAAAGGCTTTTGTTTAGCAGTGTGAATGTAAAATACAGTAACGTTCAGATTTATGAAATACATCAACTTGGATTGTTTTCAAAGGCTCTATCAAGGAAATGAGGCGTGCAATAGGTAGCAGGTACACAATTGTGTGTCTTCATTGTGTTAAAGTCCATCGGATCTTTCGGCTCACTGGAGTTTTGTTGATGGCTGAATTCTTACTTGTGAGTTAATAATAGGATCTTGCCCTTAGCAAATAATTTTAGAGTTTTTTTAATTAAGAGTTTCCCAAATGCCTTTTCCCCTCATCTTGATGAATTTTTATATATAAGGAATATTTATTTTAACTATTCTATAAAGTTATTGAGTGCCTGCCAAGGCCTTTAAACATTCCTGATGTTCCTTTCCATCGTTCTTAAATGACAGAGTAATTGTGCAATGTTCTTGGTGAGGTACCAGCAAGCTGCATCCAAACTCAAATCTGTTGGCACGAGTGTCCCAACAAAATACAATGTGGATCGGATCCTCATCCCTTGACTTGTGTGAAAGAAGTACCGTCCCTCCAGGGAAGGGGTGTCACAGAGGTTCACTGGATGAAACTCGACCCAGCACTCTTACTGTATTTTACATGTGCCTGTAAGTTATTTGCAAAAAAGAAGGAAAAAAAAGAAAAAAAAATGGTACCTTAACATGGCTACTACTGAACTACCTTAAACGTTAAGTGTTGGTGACGGCCAGTTAAGTACCTCTGAGCCTCCTGTCCGTGGTCTTCTCTGTTTCTGCTGTTTCAAAACCATTTCATTGTACACTACTGGGGTAAGTTTATAACTTGAAATGTGAACTTTTTTTTTTTTAGGGTTAAGAACAAACTATATAAATGTTTTTAAAAAACGTTTTAGAGTTTTGTTTCCAATATGCTCATAGTTTAGTTATCTTTAGCTGCTTTGTATTTGAAAGGCTTTTAGATCCTGCTCCATTTACAGTACATTCTTAGGATGTATGTAGTAAATAAAGCTTTCTCTAAAGCAATTTCAAGATGTATTTTAAATGGCGTGGGGTATTTTTTTCCTTCCTTCTTTCTTTTTTTTCTCTTTCTCTCTTTCTCTCCTTCTTTCTCTCTCTCTCTCTCTCTCTCTCTCTCTCTCTCTCTCTCTCTCTCTCTCTCTCTCTCTCTCTCTCTCTCTCTCTCTTCCTTCCTTCCTTAGTACTAATTTTCTTTTCCCCCAAAACATAGGAAGACTTTGAGTTCTTTGGAGCTCACGTGATAGTACTCAGGTGACGTTGATAGTGGTCACCACATCCACAACCAAAGCGCCCTTGGTTCTTTGTTTCTCAGTGCACAGTGGGGTTATTCGAATGCTTCCTTCTCTTTTCTCTGGAGATCATGACTAACTTGAGGTAGTACCTGTCTGCAAAGCCAAGCAAGTAATTGGAGAGAAAGTGACGAATAGTGAGTGGAATTAATGTGTTTCTCATAATTGTTCTACGCAGCTTTGCTGAAGATTAAGAATTTCACCTGAACTTGGAGCATTATGCCATGGCTTCTCAGCCTGCATTTCCTGGAATCCTAACTTCCTGCTTCCTCTTAAACATATAAAGGCCTTTTTAGAACAGTCCTGGAAGCTTCCCAAGAGGACAGATGATTAGGCAGTATTTCTAAGGGCAACAAGATAGGCTGGGCCCTTTTTGTGCTAGGAGAAAAGTACAACTGTCCTTCAGAAGTCAGACTCTGAGTTAAATTGGTCTCTTTAAAAGAACATTACTAATAGTGCAAATAGGTATTAGTTATCTGTGAGGTGGCAGGGTCAAGTTAGTTCTTATGCACATAGAGTTGAAACTCTTGCAGGAAGAGGTCAGCAGTCTGCCGGGAGACAAGTGCTGTGCGTGTGTAATACACCAGGCTCTGGCCCCATCATTTCAGAAGCACCCCACAGTAAATATGAAGCCGACAGGTGACCTGTGACCAGCTAAGGTCACACAGCTGGTAGGAATCAGGACTCCAATCTATACTTGGCTCCTAGCGCTGGAGTCCAGCCGCTGACCATGAAAATGGGTAAGCCTAGTCTTCAGGAAAAGATAAAGTTATCTACAAGCACAGTTTCTTTTCTGTAAGCTTCTTATGTGTTTCACATGCAGCTTGTGCAATGGACCTGAGGGAGAGGAGCTGAGAGTTCGTCCTTAGCCTAGACCGCATAGCAGCAGAAGTCAGGCTGGCAAAGGTGTGTGCTGTGGCAGGTTTAAAGAGTTCTGGCTACAGTAGCATCCTGAAGATTGTGGAAGAACTCACCGCTATCATGGAAGTCAGCTGTACCCTTCTGGGTTCCGGGTTTGGTCAGAGCCAGGCCCCACAGATGCTCAGCGCCCGCTCTACCACTGGCCACCCCAGCCCTCTGCTACAACACCTTTTGAATTCTTCAGTAGCTGGTCTCCTTTTTTATTCCATAACTACCTGTCATGGCAAAGTTCCTAAGGACTTATTTAGCAGAAAGAACAATTAGCACAGTCTGGCTTTTTCATGTATTACTTTAATAATTACCTATCTTTATTATAAAATTTTCTAGGCACTTAATCTCTATGTCAGAGTTGTTATCTTATTATTTTAATCGTGTAGAATGTGTCATCTTGCCATGGCTGTGTCAGTGAAGTGATGCTTTGACACTGTGCCCCTAAAAATATTGTCTTCCCTTTTTAAAGAATGACTTATTAGGATGACACAGATACACTTGCTTTGTCCTTGTCCTTCCGCTTTCTTGGTGTTCTGCCCATTTCTGACTCTCCCAGGTCAAAGGTAGGGCTCAGTTTGAAGACAGAAAGGGCTCAGCGGCCATCCACAGTGTATTTTGCTTTGATTCCAGGGTGTAAGCATTCAAACTCGTTACAATCTTTTTTCCTTTTCTCCCCGATTAGTCTTAACTTTCTAGGTACCTGGTATTGCTCTGATTTCAAATTCTCCACACCTAAAACCTGGGAAAATGTGATTACCCAAATTCCTACCTCTGTGAGCAAGCACTGTGGCCTACGCTGCTTAGCAGGCATCTGGCCTTGGAAAAGGTGCCTCACCTCTGATTTCTTAACTGGTTACAGAAAATATTGCTGTCTTCATAGGTTATTGTAAAATTCAGAGGAGTTCATGAATCCTAAAAAGCCTGGCATGTCACAGGTGCTTTTCTAAAAGGGTACTTCCTGCCCCTTCCTCTTTTGAACTATGGTATGAATGTATTTCTCTATATTAATCCAGCAAGCCTTAAATTTTAAGCCGGCTGCTGCTGCTGATGGAAGCCGGGGCCTTGCATCCTAGCCAAGCGCTCTGCCACTGCGCCACAGGCCCTGCCCAATTCTTAGTATTCCTTTATTCTGCCGTCCATTCGAAAACATTTGTTGAGTGTCGATTCAGTGCTGGCACGCTGAGTAGAAGTGGAAGACATTAAAAAGTAGTAGTCACCAGAAATGTTCCTCTCTCTGCCCTCCAAAAACTCCTTGGCAGTATCTTAAGGCTCATCCGGGCAGATGGGCAAGAAAGTTCTGAGAAGTGGGCTCTGCATAGCGATTAGGAGCAGGGAGGAGAGGGGACAAGAAAGGCCAGGACCCAGAGGAAAGTGACACGGTGTCTTCAAGTGCCTGGCGCCAGCTCAGCAGAGCTACCCCCGAGGACGAGGAGAAAGGGATAGAAGAGGCTCACGCAGTTCACAGTCGCACACTCACCAGGGACATAGAAAGCGTTATGGCCACACCCTGTGTCATGGTTCCCTCTGTAGGGCGGGAGTTTTAAGGAAAGGCGGCGCTCTCAGGTTGTGGCCTCTGGGATCTTTCTACGCTTTCCTTTTGGGGTCTCTAGCATCTGCTGGTGCTCCTGTCTCCAAATAAACACCCCCCACCACAGGACAAGAAGGCAGGCTTCTCATAAAGGCAGTGGAGCCTGAATGATAGGGTGCGGGTGTCCCAGGAAAGATCCTCAGACTGACCTTGGCTACCCCAACAGGATTATATTTCCTTGCTGCTTTATTCCACACAATTATACCCACCAGCACAAGCAACATCAAACCCTGCTTTTGTAATAAATATGACCTTTCCTGGGCTAATTTTTAGCCACCCTCATTTCTTGGCTTGCTCTGCTTTGTTTGTCAAAAATCTTTATTAATGATTAACTAACCACGAGGTTTAAAGAGGCCTTAGTCATTCCGAGGCAGGTAAGTCGTGTTACCAAAGCCTAGTTTGTTCCCAAGATGACCTTGCTGGGGGTGCTGGGTCAAGACGTTTTGAACTATGGCATTAGGATATGACCGGGTCATGCCAGTTTGGTTTTGCTGAATTTCTCATCTCCTTTTTGAAGGCCATATTCCAAACCGTGGTGGCACTGTATGGCAGTCTCGTTTCCATCTACCTCAGCACCCTCACCTCTACCCCAGTTCAGATATGGTCATTTGACCCTTCACCAATCTTACATAAGGTGCTATTCGGTTTCAGCTTCCAGACAAGCCCCTAATCTGCCTTTTCCAAGTACAAAGAGAAATTCTGCAAATGAAACTGAATCTAACTGTGCTCTAACCTTGACGTGGAAACCATTCTGAGCACAAGCTCACTCCCCATAGAGGGAAATCCTGGCTTCTACCAGTATAGATGAACTTTGCCTGCATGATTTTTCATACTTGATTTAGCTGGTATTTATCGATTTAAAAAAAACTGAGGAGAGGAAAGAAGTTTAATAATTTACCCCAGAGGGCCTGGGATTGAGCTCAAGGTGCCAATCACACGAGCCTCTTCCTCGGAGTGGCAAGTCTTCATGCACAGCAGCTTTCTCAGCTCTGTCTCCGTAAGCCTCGCGAGTCCTGTTGGATTCTTACAGAACAGATTCTTCTCCTCTTACTCCTCCTCCTGTTCTCCATTCATCTATCCATTCCTTCAGTAAATATTTTTCAAGCTTTTATTAGGAGCCAGGCTTTGTAGTAGAATCAACCAACAGAGATACAGATTGGGGAGCATTACCTGTTTTATTGAAGGAGAAATTGAACACCAGAGAGAACAAATTCAATGTGACATTCTAAATTCAGTAACGTTCGGTGACTTTAAATGCAATATCTCACTAATCCCTCTCAACAGCTCTGAGATGGATCCAGTTATGAGCAATACCCGATTTACATATAGTGAAGACCAGAAAGAAGTGAAATGCTGACCTGGGTTCTCATAGCTTATGAGGACAGACGGCCAGCGCACACCGTCTGCCCTTGGCTCAGGGCTGACCTTACTGATTGGACAACAGATGCCACGATGAGCCCCTCTGGAAGATGAATGAGAGTTTTGACTCTGATGCAAAGAATATAAAGACAAGAGCTCTCGATATGCTGCCGTGGGAGTCTGTGAAATGGTTCAGTGGGCTCAGCGTAGGCCTCACTTTTCAGGTTAGATCTTTCAATGCAACACGTGGGAAACAGCTGTCACCCACATGCTAAATATATGTATTCTCATGGAACTGGGAGTGAAACCCTTGGAATTTGGAAACTTGGCTCCTTAACCTTGGACTTTCATTCTGCTTGTAGACTATAAGAAATCTTTGAGCTGTATAGATTTCCCAGGCTCAGATACTCTGTTATAGTGGTATGAAACAAACTATAACAACCCGAATTGCAGTTCCGCACGGATGTCCAGCCAGAGCGTTGAGGACAGATGGGAACGGGAAAACTTAAAGGGAGGGGAGCAAGGTGGGAGGCTGTTGCAGCGAGCAGGTGTGAGATAATGGGGCAAGACGAAGGTGGTAGCTATGGCGATGGGAAGGAGCATAAAAGGATTATGTCAAAACCAATAAATACTGGTGACTCGTGAGTGAGGAGGCGAAAGGAGATGAGGAATGGCTTCCAAAATTAAGGCCTGGGCAGTGAGGTGAATAGTGGTGCAGATTTACAGAGCTAACATGTAGCTTTGTGCTGAGCACAGTACATGAATTAACAGTCCTGTGTCATAGTGTTTTTCTTATCTCAGTTTTATAGGCTAGGAAACTGAGGCTCAGAGAAGTAAAGTAACTTTCCCAAGTCACACTGTAAGTGACAGAGTCAAGATTTGGATTTAAGCAGTCCCACTACAGAATGCACACCTTAGCCAGTCACACTGAGTTGCAATTTGCTGAAGTAGAGAGTACAGAATGAGTAGCAAATGCCAAATCCTTGGGACCTATTGAGATTGAGATGCCTGTGGAAGGTCCAGACAAATCTAGAAGATTGGGGGGGGGGACTGTTGGTTTTTAAAGTATGACCCATATGACATCACAGGCTTGGGTTGGAGGCAGGAGCCTGGATGGATTCGCCTGAGATAGCACGATGCAAGCCTGGTGCTCCTCAGTCCTTCATGATGCTTCCCATAGGCTCCCACTCCACCCACCTTGTGCCTTAGCCCAGTGGGAAAGGAAAGATAACCATGATGACTCCCGACAAGTGTTGCCAAGCACACCAGGGAGGGGCAGGTGGAGGATATGATCAAAACTCTAAGGGTCTGCATGCCCAACACTATTGTCTTAGTTATTTTCTTGCTGCTAAGAAAAAATACTCAACACCCAAAATTGAAGGAGGAAAGGCTTATTTTGGTTCACAGTTCTTAGAAGTTCTAGTCCATAATCAGCTCGTTCCATGCCAGTGTGGCATGCCAGATGGATGTCACAGAGGAGAAATAGTCTACGGCAGGCAGGAGGCAGTAAAGCAGCCTCCTTCTATCTTATAATCTATCCAGCCTACATGTCCTTAGAGCGTTAGCACTCATACCTGAGGAGGGTCTTCCCAATATCCCAATATCCCCACCCAGAGCTATGCCAAACCTATCAGTGGACTAATTTAGTAATCACACATTCTTGATCCCAGCATCACACACTCTAGATTCAGCCACCTCTGAAAAATCCCACCTATGGCCGCATGAGTCTATGAGTGGATATCTAGACACAAGCTATAATATTCTGCCCTTGGACCCCCAAAGTCTCATGTACGACCCTTTATACTAAATGCATTTAGTCCTTCTCCAGAAGTTACCAGAGTCTTAACAGTTTAAGCATTGCTGAAAAGTTCAAGTCTACAGTCTTCTCTAAGATTTAAGGCAACTTCTTAGCTTTGAACCCCTGCACAAATGAAATGAAAATCAGACACTTCCAATGTACAAGGGCACAAGATAAACACTCCTCTTCAAACTAGGGGGATAGAAAGGAATGGGACCAAAGTAAGTTCAAAATCCAGCAGAGCGAATTTTAAGTCCTGTAGTCCCATGTCCAGCATGCGAGGCAATTTGTGGCAAGATGTGAGCTGCAGGGGGTTTGGTTTACTGCCAGTGGCTGTAGTGCCCATGTCTTCTATCTTGGGCCAGCTTTTCTCACTCCTTTCCTGGCTTCTCCAGATCTCTAGGGTCTCCACTGCACCTTTGGCTTCACGCTCACAGCTTGACACACTGCTCTCTGTGGATCACACTGCCTGGGTTCCCAGGCTTTCTACTGAAATCTAGGAGGAGCCCTCCTGACCCCACAACTCTTGCATTCTGCAGGCACCTAAAACTGGTACCTCATGGATAAAGCCCAGGTCTGCGGCCAGCTGGAGCAGTGGCCAGGCTTCCTTCTCTCTTTGGCTGTAGGGGTTGAGGGCCTGGGCCATTGAGTTCTCTGAACCCTGTTTTGAGAAGAAATTTCTCAAGGGCACTACCATTCTGCTCTTGGGCTGTCTCCTCAAAGCAGTCTTTCACCGCTGGAATTTTGAGGCTGCAGAGGCTAAAGTCCTGCTGTTTCTTGTGATGTCTAAAGGCCATCTTTTCCATTATCCTCCTCCTTCTCAGCAACCAAATTCCTCTCTGCTCTATCTTCGCAGTCCACAGATTTACTTGAGTTTCCTTTCTAGCTAAACTCAAAATGTTTTAAATCATTTTTCTGGGCTACTTGCTCTTGATTCTTAACATAAATCTAGCTAAAATCCCCTAGCCATGCCACTGCTTAGCATTAGGCTGCACTGAAATTTCTTCTGCCAGATTAATTAGTCCATTACTCTTAGTCTCAGGCAAAGTGTCTGGATCCGAGCAAAATGCAGACAAACTTTCTGCCAAGGCATAAAACACATTGTCTGGAGACCAACACCCAATGCAGTCCTTTGTCCCAGCAGAAACCTTCTGATCCTGGTCTTCACTGGCAGCATTTCTGGTCATCTGAATCCAGGCCAGGATCAGTACAGTTTAAAGCATTTGGGGCTGCTTCTTCAGCCAGTATCTCAAAACCTTTCCAAACTCTTCCCATGAAACAGTTCCAAAGCCTCCTGAACCGTCTGGTCTGGTAGAGTCACAGCAGCTCTTGGTACTAAAATTTGTCTTGGTCACTTTTCTCATCGCTGAGACAAACCACCTGACACCTAAAATTAAAGAAGGAAAAATTTGTTTTGGTTCAGGTAGTAGAGGTTTCAGCCTGTAGTTGACTAGATTTGAAGTAAGGTGGCATGGCAGAGGGGCATCACAGAGGAGAAACAATTCATATCATGGCAGGCAGAAGGCAGCAAAGCAGCATCAGCAAGCAACGAACAGTGGCCTTATTCTTCCTGTCCCATATTCTATCCAGGCTTCATGCCTTTAGTGTGAGTAACACATCAAGGATAGGGCACCTTTAGTCCTAGAATCGCACTATGAATCAATCCCAGCATCATCCTTCATCGAGCATCACACTCCATCCAGCCACATGAGGCTTTGGGAAGTCATCCGGACACAGACTATAATAACCACCAGGGCCCCAGTGATCTAGAAGGAGGGTCTGGTCCAACTTCCCCTACCCGCTAAGGAGCCAACCAGCACAGCTTCACCAGTCACAGGCCCCATAGATCGGCAGCAGGTCCAAAACACCCAGGGGTCTCAGTGAATTGGCTCCCTGCTTCAGAAATCAGCAAAGACCCAGAGACCAGCGGGAAGAGCCTTGCTGTCTCACAGGTCCCCGATACACCAGCATCACTGTGGGGAGGGTGAGCCAGAGAGGAAAAGGGTCCTGGCGGGGAGGTGAACTTTACATTCGTTTGATATTTACTTAGGAGAGACTTTTTAATCTGAAAGAAATCACTGTGGACCAGAGTAAAAGATCATGAAAGGCCTTCAGCTGCAAGGCCAATGAATTACTCAGGGAAAGAGAAATTGGAAATACTACCTAAAACAAAGGAGCCCATATTCATTTTCAGGACTGGATGTCTCTTTTGATTGTGTTATTAGCCGGAAGAACAGCAACCTTCCTCCTAATGTTTCCCAGGAAAGGTGGTGTGAGAGTAGTTCCTTGACTAGAACTCCAGGCCTCCTCTGCCTGCTTGTTCTCTCCGTTAGGAGATGCACACATTTGTGGAGAACGTGGCATTTCTGACTCATCGAGCCCCTCTTCTAGGGAGGAATAAACCAGATTAGTTTCCCTCTGTTCTTGCTTCTCCCAAATCTGTCCAGGTACTCTGTGGCCCATGGTTGGGTGTCAGGTTGTC
>PVIC010046204.1:0-14320 GCA_004025085.1 Thryonomys swinderianus
GTTTTCATTTGCATCTCTCGAATGACCAGTGATGTTGAACATTTTCTTCATATGCTTCTTGGCTGCTTTGACTTCTGCCTCTGGGAAGTGTCTGTTCATTTCAGATGCCCATTTTTGAATTGGGTCTTTAAACTTGGGGAGGCTGATCTGTTTGAGTTCTTTATATATTATAGATAATAGCCCTTTGTCTGATAAACAGCTAGTGAAGATTTTTTCCCATGTTGTAGGTTGTCTTTTAGCGGTGCCAGTGACTTCTTTTGCTGTGCAGAAGCTTTACCCTTCAACATTTTTAAACATTCTTTTCTACATTAATATATATAGGTCTATTTAATTTTTTTTTTTTTTTGAGACATGGTCTCGCTTTGTAGTTCAGGCTGGCTCTGAGCTCACTCTGTAGCCCAGGCAAGCCTGGAACTCAGCAGTCCTCCTGTTTCTGCCTCCCGAGCGCTGGGATTACAGGTGTGAGCCACCACGCCTGGCACTGTGGTATGTGGTACTGATTTGCTGGTGGGCGTGAGTCACCATGCCCAGCATTGTATGTGGTTACTGGGGATCGAACTCAGGACCTTGCGCTTGCGAGGCAGGTGCCGGAACCACTGAGCTAAATCTCCAGCCCTAGGTCTATTTAATTTTTCACTCTCATTTACTTATAACTGTAGGATAATGGGCCATTGTATGCATCTTCTGCAATTAATTTTGTGTTTTTCCTTATGCAAAGCAGTAGACATTCTGATTGTCCTTATTACCAGCAGTACTGTGAACACCTCCGTGTGGACTGCTGGAGTGGCTTCTTCAGCACAGCGCCCCTTGTTTAAACATTTACTGGTACTGGCCAGGCGCTGTCTGAAGGGACTGTGCAAGCTGCTGTCACCCCGCAGAACTGTTGGAAGAGACACTGCCAGGTGCACCTGGGGGCTGAGGCAAGGGTGTGAAATGTCATCTCTTTGTTATTGCGATTTGATTTTTTCTAGGGAGCCTTTTGTGATTCTCAGTGAACGCAGGAATTTGTCTGGAAACTGGTCTGTTCTCTGTTATATGCATCACAAAGGCCTCTTTTCATTTTCTCTAAAGTACTTTCTGTGGCGCTGCACGCATTTTACTGTAGCTCAGTCTGCCCCGTGTTAGTTTGTGACCCGAGGCCGTCCCTAGACAGCTTCCCCGGCTGAGTGCCAAGCGCTGTTCTCTTCCTTACGCTCCAGTTTGTTTCCTCACTTAGTCACAGGTACGTTTAGAATCCCTTTGCGGATGCTGCTTTATCTTTTTTTTTTTGCACACAAACAGTTAGGTTCTCCAGTATCTCTTGGTAACTGCTTCATCCCTTGCCAGTCTTTGGTTCTTGTTTTGTTTTTGAGACTGGGTGTCACTCTGTAGTTTAGACTGGTGTTGAACTTGTGGCAGTCCTCCTGCCTCAGCCTCCCGAGTGCCAGATTACAGACATGTGGCAGCATGCCTGACCAGTCATCAGTTCCCAAGGTCTGGGTCTTTCCTGGGCTCTCATTTATGTCCCAACCTGCTGCCCAGTGATACTTATTGTCAAAGTGCTGCAGTGATTCTGTAGACTCAGGTGAGGGCTGTGTTGCCTTTTGTCCTTCAGAGCCGTGTGACTGTTCCTGGCCTTTTCTCTTCCACATGAATTTGGTGATGAATTTGTTCAGTACTATTAAGACTACTGAGATTTTAGTTTTTTTTTTTTTTTTGGACAGGGTCTCGCTTTGTACTTCAAGCTGACCTTGAGCTCACTATGTAGCCCAGTCAAGCCTTGAACTCTGCAATCTTCCTGCCTCTGCCTCCCAAGTTCTGGGATGATAGGCGTGAGCCATCATGCCTGGCATTGTGATGTGTGGCACTGATTGCAGGTGGGTGTGAGTCACCATGCCCGGTATTGTTGTATGTGGTTATGGGGATCAAACTCAGGACCTTGTGCTTGTTAGGCAGGCACTGGAACCACTGAGCTACATGTTTGGCCCTACTGAGAATTTTGAAAAGAGTTTTATTGAGTTATAAGTCACACCATGCAATATTTCCATTTAAAATGGAAAATATTACTATCACTATTAATTTTATTATTATTAAATATTATTATCACTATTAATTTTTTTTTTTGAGACGGGCACTCTCTTTGTAGTTCAGGCTGGCCCTGAGCTCACTATGTAGCCAGACAAACCTAGAACTCAGCAATCCTCCTGCCTCTGCCTCCTGAGCGCTGGGATGACAGGTGTGAGCCACCACGCCCGGCATCACTATTAATTTTTAAAGATTGTGGTAAGATATAGCATGAAATTTTCCATTAAAAAATCTGAACCTTACAGTTCAGTGGCATCAGTTACATTTACAGTGCAGTTCCCCGAATACTTTTTCACACCCCAGTCAGAGATGATGCCCCCTCATCACCCCGCACCTTCCCTCAGCCTCTGGTAACCCCGAGCCTCCGGCTCCAGGAGCTGCGTTTCCTGGGCACCCGCATGGCTGCCTCGGCACTGCTTGTTCCCTCACGTCTGGGTTATTTCACTTGAGTAGCGTGTCCCAGGTTGCAGCTGGCTACGGCTGAATACCTGTGCGCAGGGCCCCGTGCCGATCGTCGTCCCTTCGTGGACGGACAGTGGGTTTGGGAGGTGTGAGGACTGCGTGCAGGTGCCAGTCGGGCCCTGACCTTCAGTCGTCCTGCGTGGAAGCAGGCCTGGGTCAGGCGGTGGCCGCTGGCCATGGCGAGGGGCTGTAGCACTGTTTCCCCGAGGCCACCGCGCTAGGGCTCCCAGGACCGGGGCAGGAAGCGCTCATTCCACCCTTGCCGGTGTGGGTCAACGTCTGTGTTTTTCTTTTGTTGGTTTTGTTTGGCAGTGGCTCTTCTAGTGGGTATGGAGTAGCACTTCACGTTTTCTGTGTCTTTTCCTCCGGTATCGGGCGTTCAACGCAGAGCGCCTTCACAATGAACTACGCGCCTAGTCTTTTCTATTTTTTTTTTTTAATTTTAGGACAGGATATCATTAGGGAGATAAGTTGCCCAGCCAGGGTGTCATCCAACCCACCGATCCGCGCTCCAGAAGGCTGGGGTTACAGGTGTGCACCTCGCTCCACTGGGATCTGATTTATGTTTCTCTGATCCCGGGTGATGTAGCACATCTTTCAGATGCTTACTTGCCATTTGCACTTCTTCTTAAGACATGTACATTCCAGTCACTTGTCCATTTTCAGATTTTAGTTTGAGTTCTTATTTTTTACTCTGGATCAAATTTTATCCCTTGTTGCCATGTATTTAAGTACAGCACCTACATGAACACACACACACACACACACACACAAAGATAGTCTTCCTCACCAAGACTCTTGGGTATGCTTTAAAGGCTGTGCCCACAGGTCATTGGTGAATTGGCTGTGGAGTATGAGAGAGGAGTCGGGTGAAGGCTGGATTTGGTTTAGGCAGCTGATGGGGGAAGGAGCAAGACTGGGAATAAGAATGAAGAGTTCTTGGCCGGAGATTTAGCTCAGCAGTTCCAGCGCCTGCCTAGCAAACACAAAGTCCCTGTTTCGATGCCCTGTAACCACATATAACAATACAGGGCGTGGTGGAGACTCATGCCCACCAGCAATCAGTGCCACACACCACAGTGCCTGGGCTACATAGGGAGCTCAGGGCCAGCCTGCACTACAGAGTGAGACCCTGTCTCAAAAGAAAATACAAGAGTAAAGGTACCGCATGACAGCTCGGCCCAGGGTGGCATGCGCTGCAGCAGTGGACCAAGTTTCAAACTGGTACTGGGCGTCATGGCTTCCAGGTGGAGAGGAGGTGCGCAGCGCGGATCTCCATTCCGGCCGTGTGAGCCCCGGAAGCGCGCCAAGCTGTTCCTGGCCCCGTTGGCCGCACAAGCCTCCTGGGCAGTCAGCGCGGAGCAGCGGGGTTCCTGGGGCCCCGGTTTGCTTTTCCCTGCGCAAAGGGCCTTGGCTCCACACCGGTGTGGGTGACGGGCGGTGTGGGAGCTGCAGGGCGTCTCTTCCCGACGCCATCTCCTTGGTGTTTGGGCTCCTCGGGGCTCCCTCGTTCCTGCTCCTCTCCAGCATTTCCTCACGTACCGTGGTCAGAGCACAGCGTTCCTTGGCGTGGGCCCTTCCTGTGGCGGGGCAGCAGGGGCTCTGTCCAGCCACCTCGGCCATGTGCCCTGCGGTGTTTTCTCCAAGTCCCCTGATCCCTCAGGTCCAGCTTCCCAGCCCCGTTTTCCTCCTTTCCTGAGACCGGGGAGAAAGGGCAGCACGTGGTGCTGGGTCTGGCATCCTTGACCATACTCCTCATGCCGTTGCTTCGCTCAGCACCACCTGTCATGGGCAGCCTGAAGTGCACTTGAGATTGTCTGGGGGTATGGTTTAGGGTTGGACTCGGTTGGAGAAGAGGTGTGTCGCTAGACCGGTGGGCAGGTGTGTGCTCAGATGATGCCTTTGAATAGAGGAGTGGCCATACAGGGCAAAGTAATGACCAGGACCCTGGTGAGGTGTTGGGGGTTTAGTTCCTGCCTCACCTTGCCTGGCAAGCCCACCCCCGTGCCACAGGTGGTCGGATAGTGGGGAACACAGGCATGAAAGTGTGCTGCTCATGGGGGAAAGGACACGGTGGTGGGAGGGATGTGTTGTTTTCAGACTCAGTGTGGAAACCCTTACCTCTGTTCTTATTCCTATCAGGATCCTTGCCACGGCTGGAACTGACTTTGACCTGCGAACACTGAGGGCTGTACGTGTGCTAAGGCCCTTGAAGCTGGTGTCTGGGATTCCAAGTGAGTCCAGATATGACAGTCAGGCCCAGGCCTAGCCTGGACCACCGGCCTCCTTCCCTCCTTTGCCACAGTAACGGCCATAGTTAGGCGCCTTTAGCTTACCTTCTTTTGGTGGTGGTGGTAGAGTGTTGGGGATTAAATCTAGAACGTGGTTCACCCTAAGTGCACTCTTCCACCGGGCTACGCCTCGTCCCTGGAGCTTACTAAGTTTACTGCAGGGAATCAGCTAAGAAGGGAGGGAGGGCCAGGCCTTTTCCAGTTCATTCTACACCGAGTCCCGCAGGTTGATGCTACCACTTTGCCCTGGCTCGGTTTTCTTAGAGGGAAGATTTGTTGGGCCTCACAGGCCATGCTGTTTCCAGCCCTTTGCTTCAATTTTGGGGTGAAAAAACGGATAAGAGATTGACCAAGGTAATGAGGCAGGACTTCTGGGAAAATATACAAAGGCTGCAAAGGGCCACTTGTTCTTGGCTCAGGCTTGGCAGGGAAGTGGGGACTGAGCGTGAACGTAAGGTATGCTCCTGTTTGGGCCGCTCAAAGAGAGGAGCGTGGGCCGGAAGGGGGCCAGGGAGTCTTACGAGCCACTGACCATCCTGGCTGGTGCAGTAGAAGTTCGGCTTTCGGCTTAGCTAAGGGCCTGGGTCGGCAGGGACCTAACGTAGGGTCCTCCTGAGACCACTGCGTGCGTTGGCTCTTTGTTTTCCCCCAGACAGGCAAGAGCTCTGACCTGTATCCAGGATGTTGGGACTATGACCTCCTTTGCCTAGTCCTGTGGCCTGAACTCTGCCATGTCCTGTGGCTAGTGACAGCATCACTCTCCGCTCTGGCAGAGCAGCCCTGCCTTCCCCGAGGAGCAGGGTCTGTTAGGGGCTGCTGCGCTTACTTCTAGGATCCCCTGCTTCTCCCTCCCAGGGGCCCCTGCTTCGGTTGCCAGCGCTCTCTGGAATCTCCTAGGATCCCCCACTCCTAGCTCCCAGGACTTTTTGGGCTTACTCCCAGGATTCCTGTCCTTTCCTCTCAGAATTCTCTCATCCTTTCCTGAGGGTCCTCCTCTTCTCTCTCTGTATTTTATTCTCTGTCCTCTCAGAATTTTCTGCCCTAACGCTACCCTGAGTTTGCTAAATCCGTGGTCTCATCAGCTCAGACTCCCCACCTGCTTCTCCCCCTTTTAAAACACTGCTTAGTCCACCCGTCCTTGGGCCTCACCTCTGTCTCTACGGTGTCCACTCTGTTCTGTGCGAGTGCACACTCTGCTGTCCTTCCCTCTGCGTCCTCTGCCTTGAGTGCTCCCAGCGCTGTCGCTGCTCCACGGAAACGCTCACTTAGCATCTTACCCAAGGGCTCTCAGTCCTTAGTCTGCCTCGGTGTTTGTGGCCCTGCTGTGCACTGCCCCCGTGACCCTGCCCGGACCCGTCCTGCCCCCGTGACCCTGCCCGGACCCGTCCTGCCCCCGTGACCCTGCCCGGACCCGTCCTGCCCCCGTGACCCTGCCCTGACCCATCCTGCTGCCCTTGCTCCGGTCCCAGGTCTGCAGGTGGTGCTCAAGTCCATCATGAAGGCCATGGCTCCGCTGCTGCAGATTGGGCTGCTGCTCTTCTTCGCCATCCTCATGTTTGCCATCATTGGCCTCGAGTTCTACATGGGGAAGTTCCACAAGGCCTGTTTCCCCAACAGCACAGGTGAGTCCAGTGGCGTCCCTGGGGTCTGGACGGGACCACAGATCCATTCCGCCAGGAGAGGAGCACTGTTCCAGGTGCTGGAGGGGCCTGTTAGGCACCAAACAAGCGAAACGGAGCTTATATTCCAGTGGAGGACACACAGCAATCTGATAAACAAGTAAGTAGACCCATGCGTGGAGTATGCAGACTGTGGTGCTTTCTAGGATGGAAACAAAATTTATGTGAAATAGCATAATTGGGGCCTTCTCTACAGAAGGCGTGCCAGGGAACCTCTTTGCTAAGGTGATGGTTACACAGACTCTCAACAGCAGGAAAACTGGGAGCTGTGTACTCACCAGCTGGCTCAGTCCAGGAGAGGCGACTTGGGTGACCAGGGCTGGTGTTTGGCAGGGGCAGTTTGGATGGCCTACATTCATTAAACTTCAGGGCGTTCTGAGTATGTGAAAGATAAAAGAGAAAGAAGAGTTAAGACTCTGACATTTGTGCTTGAGCTGTAAACGTATTACAGGGTAAAGCTCAAATGAGCATCGTAGATGCTGAAAAGCTTTTCCTAAAATTTAAATCATTCATGACTAATAAAAGCTATTATCAAACTGGAAATAACACAGTGTTTTGAATTCCTTAAACTTTTCTGCAGACATGAACTTCCTTGTAAGTTGAGATAGTTCCCTTTGCAGTTAGATCAAGGCAGGATGCACACGGTCAGTTCTGGTCTGGTAGTTTATGACCAGTGACAGGAGACAAGAAAAAGAAGATAAATTTTGTTAAGAATTACAAAGAAAGAACCAAGTCAGGAATGTGATACATACCTGTAATCCTAGCACTCTGGGAGGCTGAGGCAGGAGGATTGCAATTTAGTGAGACCCTCCCTCAAAATAAAATGAAGAAAGGGCTGGTGATGTAAACTTAGTGCAAAGGCCTGCCCTGGGCTCAATTCTCAGTGTTGGGCAAAAACAAACAACAATGAAACTTGGGCTTGTCTACAGGGAATGCAGTTTACCATACACATGCGATGGCTCCTTTATTAGTGTTTAACAACATATTTGGAGAAAGAAATATACTGATGTGTCAGTTTTGCCTTCTAACTCTGGAAGTATTTGCTTTGCATTCTAACAGTTGCTCAAAGTTCCTTCTGTGTTGACAAAAAGGGATTTTCACGTGTTTCACATTTCCCTGGGAGTCTGTGAGTTTGGGACACACGTTCCGCTTCCCTCCTGGCCCAGAGATGGTGGTGATCTGGTGCCTCTCACCCTCTCCAGCTGGTCCTCTGGTGCCTGCCAGGATGGAGTCGGTAGAGCGTCCCTGTGTGGGGCAGTGCAGGGAGGTCTGGCTGGCGCCCGCCATGGCCTTCCTGCCTTCAGAGTGACAGTCAGGTGTCCGTGTCGCGAGGCCCGGGGAGAGAGAGGAGGGAGGGCCGGTCCTGCAGGGCCGAGCAGGGAGTGCTGGCTGTGACCCTCCTGCGGTGGGCTCTCCTGAGCCTGGAGTCCCCGCTGGGCTGGCGGCAGCCTGCTTACTGGCCTCTTCGCAGATGATGAGCCCGTGGGTGACTTCCCCTGCGGCAAGGATGCCCCCGCCCGGCTCTGTGAGGGGGACACCGTGTGCCGCGAGTACTGGCCAGGACCCAACTTCGGTATTACCAACTTTGACAACATCCTTTTTGCCATCTTGACCGTCTTCCAGTGCATCACCATGGAGGGCTGGACGGACATCCTCTACAACGTGAGTGCCTGGGCGGGCTGTGTGTCTCATCTTGGGTGCCCTGTGGGGCCTCTGGGCTGTACTTTAGGGTTGCGTTTGGGGGACTTTCCGCTGAGAGCCTCTGCTCAGCCCTCAGTGCCCGCCCCTCCCTCGGTGAGCGGTAAAGTCCTTGTCCTTAAGTTTTGTCGGAGGGTCCTGTGGGCATTTTTTTTCTCCTGGTACCAGGGATCAAACTCAGGATCTTGTACTTGCAAAGTGGGCACAGTGCCACTGAGCCAGACCCTCAGCCCCCAGGGTCAGTGTGTCCAGCTCTGGACCCAGGTCCTTCTAGGGGCTCTGGCTGAAGGACAGCGGTGGGAGTCAGCAAGATAATCTCGAGAGGGAGCTGCTGGCATTGATGGCGGCCGTGGCAGCAGCACCGCAGCTGTCCTCCTGTGGCCCTGGTTGGCGGAGACCTGGCCAGTGGTGGCGTCTCTGGGGGCTCACCGTGGGGCTGGTGCGCTGGGGTCACAGAGGTCAGCGCATCGTTCGCTGAGAACCACGAGCCGGGCCGTCCTGCTGGGGTCTCTGTAGGGTCAGGCGAGGGTGTCTGGGCTCCCTTCGGGCTGCGCTGGAGATGGGGAGCACACGGCGGGGTGGGCCCAGTGGATCTGCGACGCAGGGAACCCTGGTCAGGTTGCAGCCTTGGGCGGGTGCTGTGCCTGGCACGTGGGTGCACTTCTCATCTGGTCTGCCCGGGACGGCTGCTCTGTGGCCTCCTCCTTTTCCCTGCCGTGCCAGCCTGGGTGTGGTGGCCGTGGGGAGTCGGGGCCAGGCCCGTGGGAACCTGGCGTACTCCGACCTTCCCTCTGCCTCTGAGACCTCCCTGACCGCCAGGCGTGAGGATGAGGGGTCGGTGCCTCAGGGGCTCTGGGAGGTGAAGAAGGGGCGGTCTGGCTCGTGGACTCTTTTTGGGGAGCTGGAGGTTGGCGTGCTCAGGCCGTAAGGCAGAACTGGGACCCCTGGTGCTGCGCTCGACAGCTGGCCTTTTGTCCGCTTCGAGTACTCCTTGAGCCACGTGCTTCGGGGCCCTGTGCGTCCTCACGGCCTCTTACAGACGTGCCTGTGGCTGTTAAGGAGCAGGAGTACGGGGTGAAGCTGGGACCTGGGCCTTGTGCCTCCCCGGGTTTATGGGGTCCCTGGCTGCCTCTGGGGGCACTCAGCAGTTACTGGGTAAATGCCTGCGGGCTCATCTTGGAACCCTGTTGAGCTGGTAGCGGAGGAGGAACCGAAAAGCAGCCCAGAGTCTGTTGAGCCAGATCCCTTCCCAGCTGAGAGCTGCGTCTGATGCCAGCTCGTGCGATCAAGGAACAAGGGACAGGAACAAAGGCGCTGATGAGGAGCGTGGTTGTTCTCTTTCTAACTGGTCCAGGAGCATTTTCCACAAAGACAGACCCTAAAAATAGCTCCGAGCTGGCCAAGTCCCTGCCAGCCCCGCCCAAAGGAAAGGCAGTGTGACCAGTACACGCTGGGGCTTAGCAGCGGCCAGAGTGACTCAGATGCCCGTCTTTGTCTGGCTCCTCAGGAGGGAGGGGCAGAAACCCGATCCCTGTGGTGGAAGCACTGGTCAGGAAAGGGCACAGAGGTTTAAGCAGGATGCAAGGGTCCCGGGCACGGCTTGTACGGGGTGAGAGGAGGCACGCAGCACACAGACCTGTATGACGGCAGCGCCTGGAGAAGACAAGGGCGGACGAGGAGGTGCATAGGGCACACTGCGAGGCGGGGCCTGGGAGGTCTGGAAACCAGACAGCAATGCTGCAGGGCGGTGCCTTGGAGGGTGGGGACAGCATGCACTGGCGACAGCTCGCTGTGAGGCTGGCACCACACAAGACCAGAGTGGGAGGCAGGAGTCAGCCAGCTCCACTCGGCCTCTCTAAGGGCCTGCGGGTTGGTGCTGGACATTGGACAGGCAGTTGAAGAAAGCACTCTGGAGAGCAGCTTTGTGGTTCCCTCGGCTGGACGATCCTCCAGCCACTGGTGTCTGGACTCCTCAGGGGCAGACACTGCCAGCCTGCGGCAGGGGCGGGGGGAGCTGGAGCGGAGGCCCTGCTGTTGTCAGGGAGGCATGGCGGTCAGTGTGAATCCCAGAGTGAGTGGGGAGGAGAGGCCACTCTCTTTGAAGGGGGTGGGGTCAGGCAGGGCCGCCGAGCTTGCAGAGGGGCCTTGTGAGATGGGAGTCAGCGGACATGAGACAGCGCCGTGCGAGGAGGAACTGGCCCATCCCCTCCTCCACCCTGCCCTGCATCTCCGGGCCTGGGCAGCGCCGCGCGCGGAGGGCAGCCGGGCCCTGACTTCCTCTCCCTCTGACAGGGCTAGCTGTGGCAGGCCAGTCCAGCGAGAGACTCGCCACGCGCAGCATTTGATCGTGTGTCTGCCAGCTGGGACCGGACATTTTGGTTCTTGAGTTGAGACTGTTACTGTGGAATCTCTGTTACCCAGGAGTTCCTAGAAAGGCCATCGGACTCGTTTGAAGCCTTCCTCTGAGGGCTGGAGAGGCGTTGGTCCCTTGCTGGGTGGAAAAGGGCAGCGAGAGCAGGCGGATGTCGGCTGATGACCGCGAGCCGTGCAGGTCCGCGGGGAGCGGCAGGCCCAGTGCTGTGACGGTGCTGTCTCGGTGCCGCCCGACCTGGGCCTTCTCTCGGCGGGATGAGTAATGTGAGGTGAATCGAGGGTGGCGTGACTTGAGCTCCTGGTGAAGGAAACACCATGAGCAAGGGGACATCGGGAGCAAAGAGCTGGTCTGGTTCTGTTTTCGTGTGGGAGTATGAGACGCCGCGTTCTGCTTGGCTCTGCAGCGCTGCTGCCCCCCACGTCCCTCCAGGCGGAGGCGCTGGGCCCGCAGGAGGGAGGTCGGAGGGCAGCCCCAGAGCCACTGACGCGCACAGTGCTTAGCGCGACCGGACGGGAGGTCGCTGCTCGGTGAGTGTGCAGAGAGCTGCCCGTTCGGAAAGCAGGAGCAGGCAAGGAGGGGCCAGCGGGGGCCGTGGCGCTGCGTGGTGGCAGCAGCGTTCCGCGTGTCCCGTGTTCTGGAAGCCGAGCAGTTTCAAGGGTGGGGTCCCCTGGCCCCGATGTTGCGGAGGGCTCAAGGGAGGTAGGAGAAGCCCTGAGCTTCCTGCGTTTGGCAGGAGGAAGATTGTTGGTGGACTTGACAGGAGCAGTCTGAGTGGTGCAGATAATGCACCCTGTAGTTCGTGGGTAACAGTGGGGGAGCTATGCGTGCAGACAACCCTTTCAAAGGAGCCATGCAGCTGGAGGCAATCCAGGGAGGTTAGGGTCAAGGGAACCGAATTCTTAAGGTTTCATTGTGTGTGTGTGTGTGTGTGTGTGCGTGCATGCGCGCGCAACAGAGTCTTACTGTGGAATCCAGGCTGGCCTTGAAATCCCGAGGTAGTCCAGGGTGGCCTTGAACTTGTGGCAATCCTCCTGCTTCAGCCTCCCCAGTGCTGGATGACAGGCATATGCCACCATGTTCTGCTTCACATTTTGAGAGAAGTACAGATTCACACGGAGTTGTGAATGTAGCACAGAAAGACCCCACATGCTTGTCATGCTCTCCCCACTGTGGACAATCTCCAGAGCCCTGGCACGGACGGGTGTCGGTGTCCACGCAGCTGTGCAGCCGTGTCCTTACCGTGAGCGCTGTCACGGCCCCCTGACTCTCTTGCTTCCCCCTTAGTCTCTGATGACCACTAGTCTGTTCTCTCTGTCTGTAATTTTGCTATTCCAAGAGTTTTACATAGATAAAGACTGTACCTAAGGTGACTTCAGTGTCACGTTCCCCCGGGCACGATGCTCTAAGAGCTGGCTTCGTGTGCGCCTCCCCGGGTTCCGTGGGCTGGTTGCACCGCAGCCGGTTGTCATTGCCGAAGGACCCTAGGTCCTAGTTGTGGGGTAGTTTTGGATAGAGCTGAACACTGTTTCCTTCTCTCTCTCTCTTTTTTAGTGGTACTGGGGATTGAACTTGGGCTCGTGTACTTCTGATGTAGGTATGGTACCACCTGAGCTAAATCCCTCGGGCTGTACACACTTGGGTGGAGCTGGGGATTGAGCATAGGGCCCCTCTCGGTTATGTCCCTAGCCTTTGTTTTATTTTCTATTTTAAGATGAGTCTTGATAATTCACTCAGTTGCCCAGGCGGGGTTTAAACTTGCAGCTCTGCTGCCTACATCTCTCAAAGTGCTAGAATTCCAGGCATGTCCCACCCCACCCACCTAAGCGCATGGGTTTTCATTTCTCTTGGATAAATGCCCAAGAACATGGGGACCGTCCTTTGACTTCAGAGTTTCTAGGGCTTCTTATGGATCAGGGGCACTTTCTTGTCAGGTAGGCGGTTTGCAGATGTTTCTCTTGTCAGGAGCTTGTCTTTCCGTGCTGTTGACCTTCTCTTGCTCAGAACATTTTTAAGCCATTCCCCTTCACCTCCTTCCCTACTTGTACATAGTACTGAACCTAGGACTTTGCGCTACGTCTAAAAGCAACTGAGGCAGACTACTGAGTTTCCAGGTGCTTCAGGAGATCGGTGGTCCTCTTCCCTCAGACTCTCAAGAAGCTGAGATTATGAGTCTGCACCGTCACACCTGGTACATTTTTAGTTTTGATGAAATCCAATTTTTCAGTTTTTCCTTTTTTTTGAGACAGGGTCCTGCTTTGTAGTTCAGACTGGCCCTGAGCTCACTATGTAGCCCAGGCAAGCCTGGAACTCAGCAATCCTCCTGCCTCTGCCTCCGAGTGCTGGGATGACACATGTGAGCCATCACGCCCGGCTCAGTTTTTCCTTTTGTGGACTGGACATTTAGTGTGACGTTTTAATGATTTTGCCCAGTCCTAATTCCTGAGGATTGTTTCTGATTTTTTTTCTAAGTTTTCTTTTATATTTACATGTGAGGCTGTGGTCCTTTCAGATTTGTTGAGGCTTGCTGTATGGCTCAGAATATGGTCTCTCTTGGTGTTTGGCCTGGAAAAGAGTGTGTTCTGCTGTTGCTGTGTGTAAATGTCAGGGACATCCTGTTGGATGGTGCTATTGAAATCTTCTAAATCCTTGCTGATTTTTTTCTCTAGTTCTTTTATGAATTATTGAGATAAAAATGTAGAGGTCTTTGATGTAATTGTGGATTTATTTCTTTTAGTTTCAATTTTTGCTTCTCTTACTTTACAGCCCCATTGTTGGGTACATACACATTTACAGTTGCTTGTCTTCCTGATGGATTATCCTTTTATTATTATATATATTCCTCTGTATCTCTGTTGTTTTTTGCTCTGAAGTCTGTGTTATCAATGTGAGCACTCCACTTTTCTTTTTGTATCCACTTTGCTTTTTTATTTTTAATTGAATTCTTTATTCATACAATTTATGTACATCTCACAATCACATGTAACTGGGGAATTTGTACCAGTATATGACACAAGTTAATTCTCATTTTTACCCATATCCCTACCCACCCACATCTCCCCACCCCCTTTATACATACTCTTTTATTTTCTTTCTGAATCATATTTATTCCTTTCCCTCGTTACATTCCCACACCAAATTTCCTATGGAAATTTCCCATTCTATAAAAACTGTCATATTTTCTAGAGCTCATTTGCATTTATAGGTGTTCATATCAAAGAGAAGATCCAGTATTTGCCGATCTGTGATCTATTTCACGTATTAATATATCCTCCAGGTGTCTCCATTTGCACATAAATGAATCGATCTTGTTATTCTTTATGGTAGAGTAATACTCCACTTTATAAAAAAGCCACATCTTCTTTATCCAGTTTCCAGTTGATGGGTATTTGAGTTGTTTCCAAGATTGAGCTATCACGAACTGAGCTACTGTGAACAAGGGTGTACATCTGTCTTTCCAATGTGAGTTTTTAAATTCTTTTGGGTATATTCCTAGTAGTGGGATAGCAGGGTCAAATGGGACCCGTAGTCCTAGTTTTCTGAGAAATCTCCACACGGATCTCCACAATGGTTGCACAAGTCTGCAATCCCACCAACAGTGGAGAAGGGTTCCTTTCTCCCCACAGCCATGCCAGCATTTATTGTTGGTTGATTTTGTGATAGCGGCCATTCTTTGTGGAGTGAGGTGAAATCTCAGTGTTGTTTTCATTTGCATCTCTCGAATGACCAGTGATGTTGAACATTTTCTTCATATG
>PVIC010046205.1:0-14295 GCA_004025085.1 Thryonomys swinderianus
GCCCCAACATGCAGTTTTTTATCGCAATAGCTTTATAGTAAAGTTTCAAGTTGAGGATCATAATAGCCCCTCCCTGGTGTTTCTTTGTTGCTTAGAAATGCTTTTGCTATTCTAATATTGAGTTTATTATGAGAAAACTTTCCAATAGTCATGAGTTCTATTTTTTCAATACCCAGTACTGGTAATCAAACCTCTAGTATTTATTCTTGGCTACAAAAAAGTCAATTTTTAAATAAAATAAAATGTGAACAAATGTATGTTATTCTAGCTCTTGACACAATTTCTTTCTGTTTGCATTTTTAAATCACAAAACATTACCCAGGCTTTGCTTTTGTTTTTTTCTTACCAAAACTATCTAAGTAGCACACAACCCTTTTTGTTTACCTCTGGGATTTTTCAAATCACAATAACATGGTTAAATAAACAAATATGCTCATTAACTACATGCTTCAATGAATAAAGTTGTTTATATACTATGCCCATTTCCCTGCCCAATGGTAGGTCAATAAGCGAGAGGAGTATTATGTTCAGCCAATAAATCTTCACTGTGTATTCCTTGTACACTAGGGAACTGCAACAAAGTAGGAGATCACAGCAAATCCCCCACTGTCTTATGAGTCAACTCATCATTACAAATAATGTATTTCTCTGAGATTTAAAATGGTAATGATAATTAATTTGGCTTATTGCAGGATGAAGGGGGAGATTTGAGACATTTCAAAGCATAGTACTTCATTTCTGTGTATATATCAGAGATAGTTGAAAAGCCTCTGGTCTTCTATAAATAAATAAATAAATAAAAATATAAATATATATAATTTTATTTTATTTTGGTTTTTTTTTTTTTTTTTTTTTTTTTTTTTTTTTTTTTGGAGATAGGGCCTCACTTTGTAGTTCAGGCTGGCCCTGAGCTCACTATGTAGCCCAGGGAAGCCTCTAACTCAGCAATCCTCTTGCCTCTGCCTTCTGAGTGCTGGGATTACAGGCATGAGCCACCATACCCAGCATTGTGGTGTATAGTACTGATTGCTGGTGGGCATGAGTCTCCATTCCCCGTATTATTGTATGTGGTTACAGGGGATCGAACCAGGGACCTTGCAATTGCTTGGTAGGCATCAGAACCACTGAGCTAAGTCTCTGGCCCTATAAATATATTCTATATTTTATAAAAATATAAAATTAAGAGCTAGAGCAAGTAGCTCAGTGGCAAATCATGTTTCTATATGCAGCACTGCCATTACCCCCAAGTAAAATCACAATAAACAGGTAACTCACTTCTTAGTTTAATGGAGAAATCTGCTTTATTTTCCATGTTATTTTCAGTCCTAATTGTTCTTTTTAAATTCCATTTGTAATCCACCCATAGAAACAACTTAAACTTACTAAATAAGCTCAGACCTAATCAAAATGTTAACATACAAATAAGTAATTCATGATTCCAGGTCCCAGACATGAGTAGCTAAAAATTGTGAGTGTAAGAGTGTGTGTGTGATGTCTCAGTAGTACATATCCATTCCTCCTCACAATATGTCAGACTAAAGAGAAAGCATGAATGTTATGCATAAGGAACGAAACTCTTTACAAACTATAAATTCATAGGGTTCAGAGTCCAACCTCCTGGGTTCCCTTTTCTGGCTCAGCAATTTCTTCAATACCTCCCCAGGGGGAGTTGCTTGGTCTCATGGAATCTTTGTCTCTGCCTGTTGAAAGGGGAGGAGTCGTAATAATGCTTTTACCACAGGGGTGTTGGTAAAAATTAATTAGCATTTATTATGTGTTCCATTAAGGTCCTCAGGTGATATATAACTTAGAATTTGCATGGCACTCAATCATTATTTAAAGTTTTGAAGACAATGCCTCGTTTCTTCAACTCAAGCAAAAAATTATAACACATCTTTATACTTCAAGCAGCAGGATTAAGCGTGGGAACATTTTGGCTTTTCTAGGAACAATTATTTTCCTGGGGTGAAAATATTAGGAGGCGACAAAAGCTTATTTCCTTGGTTTTTGATGATGAATACAGTAACTTTAACATATAGTTGATAAAAAACCAAGGAAGGAAGTTTTCTAAAAGTCATCTTAATGACTTTTCTGCCATCTTTGGTGATGTTTGCAACTATGCAAAATTAAAAAGAAATCCGTTCCTCTATGCCAAGATTATTTAATTCTAGCACTCAGACCCAAGACCTCATTTGGGTTTTCTTTCCTGCTGCAACAACAGTACTGGGCATCTCCTTTAGCAATCAACTTTTTCATTTAACAGATGAGGAAACTAAGGCTCGATGAGCATGAAAAGCAGCGGAGAATTAAACCCTCCACCCATTTGTTCCTCCTTCTACAACCTCAGATACCTCTAAGAAGCGATACGTAAAACTGGCCTGCCTGGGTGCGAATTTCCTTACTTTGTCCCATTTATTTCTCTCTCTGAATTTAAAAAACAACCTCAATGTATCTCCCAGAGAATTGAAGAGTCTTTTCAAATCATGAGCTAAAAGGCAAGCATCAGCTTGCCAAGTGCAAGGTCCTGAGTTCGATCTCCCAAAAGTAAGTAAATAAAAATAAAAAATAAGTGGATAAAAATCACTTTTCAAAGATTACTTCTATATTTTTCACTGAAAAATGAATATCCTTCCTTAAGTTTCTTAAGATTCACTCCATTTTTATTTTTAGACAGAATTAACATGCATGCTGTTTTGCCAGACCCTTTTAAACATAGGAATGCAGCACTATTTTTTGAAATGTCTAAAATATCCCCGTTCATTCTGGACTAAGACAAATACATCTTACCATTTTAAATCTCAGAGAAATATAGTATTTGTAATAATGAACTCTAATTATGTATAAAGAAGTTTATATCCTTAAGAGAGCTCTGCAAGATTAAGCCCAATATTTAAAGTGTTTCTGATACAGTATTATTATAATTGTGATTATCATTTTAAATGATAATGGTTTTTTTATGTGTTTAGGCAGCAGTTAAGAAAAGATAGTTTAAAAACTTTTGCCAGTATCTGTGTAACAGTGATCATAAAGCATATGTTGTATAGATAAAATTTTGTTCATACAGTTAACCTCCATGCAAATCACACAGATAATTTTTATTAACTGTTATTAAAATAATGCAACTTTGAAATTTAGAGGGACTCACAACACTGAATAACAATTCAGAAAAACATCTTGAGTTGATATCTATCTTTGTCCTTTTGACTCATAGTTCTTTGTTTAATGGGTTAGTGGAGAAGAGATCTAACCCAATCACATCCCTGCTTTCAGTGGGCAAATATCAGACCTTAGCCACAGAGGCATTATGATGCTGCTGGACAGGGAACACATAGTTTAATTAAATATTCTTCCTGAACATAGGTATTTTTTTCTTTTTAAGTATTTTATTGTAGTTGGTTATACTACTTTTGTCTCTTCTACCTTTAACTAGGGTAAAAGACCATTAAAATTTCTACTGTATGACAAAACTCTCATAAAAAGAAAAAAATCTGCCCCATATATGCATTGCAAAATTCACTTGGACTTAATTCCTGTCTTCAGTGTGCATTATGGCAGGTACAAGAGCTGACCAGCCCTTTGGGTACCATGTCTCAACTGGGAAGCTCCCTCCTAGTCATGGGTTCAGGGTTCTCGCACCATTATCAGAAAACACCCTGAGAAAGTTCCCAAGAGACTGAGATCGGCGCTTTTTCTACCTCCTGAAAAACAGAATTCTTCTCCTGCAATTCCCTTATGGTTTTCCCCTGGGTAGTAACATACAACATCAAACTAATCCAATTGAATAACAAGTTAGCTGGGTGAGAAAGAAAAACATTGTCCTATAAGCTTACTTACTTTGCAATCTCAATTTAAGGTTAATTTGTTCCCAGAGGATGATTAATTATAATCTTTCAGAATTGTTGGCATTCTTACCAATATTGCATTGAAATCTGACTCTAAATTCTCATGAAAAAGCGTTTCTAAAAAGTATTAAATAGATGGGCCAGAGATTTAGCTCAGTGGTTCTGGCGCCTGCCTCTCAAGCGCAAGGTCCTGAGTTCGATCCTGGTAACCACATAGAATGTTGGGCGTGGTGACTCACGCCCACCAGCAATTAATACCACATACCACAGTGCCAGGCATGGTGGCTCACGCCTGTAATCCCAGCACTTGGGAGGCAGAGACAGGAGGATTGCTGAGTTCGAAGCTTGCCTTGGCTACAGAGTAAGCTCAGAGCCAGCCTGAACTACAAAGCGAGACCCTGTCTCAAAAAAAAAAAAAAAGTATTAAATGTAAGTGCAGGTACTAAAAAGATCATAGAAACTTCTTACGGAAGAGCTTTGTTTACTATAGTCTAATCACTTACTAGATGATTTTTAATCTTTTTCTTTAGAATTGAAACTTTTACACTGTTTCACAAATAATAACTTTTCATTTACATTGACAAGTTCCTAGAAGCTTCATTTTATAAATGTTGTATGGTCTCCAATCTTAAATGAGAAAATAAAAGAAACCACCAATAAAAATGATGCTGAGATGAAGAGTAGAGAAGAATTAGAACTAACCTACTGTTCATGTAATACATTCTCCCTGCTAGCTCAGACAAGAGTTCTATCTAGCTGGCAGATTTAAAGTTATTCCCATTTCCCTTATAAGTGTAGGCTGATGGTTTAACAATTTCTGTCATGAAAAAGCACTTTAAGGTAACTAGCACAAAGGACAAAAATGAGGGGTCATCATGCACACGGAAACACTGTGTTCTGGTGCAATTAAACTAAAAAAAACTATTATATCATACAGCAATTAAAAAAACAATTCCTCCATGAACATTTTGAAAGATGAATTCTCTTGACTAATTCAAAAGCATAGGTTTTCCTACCCCCTGACAGACTCGCTAGCTTCCCTGAACTTACCTAGTTACATAATTGAATCCATGACTTGTAAACAAACAGCCCCATTGCTTGACAATTCTGAATCTGTGGGTTTGTACTGCTGTTTCCCTGTGGAGGCTGAGAACTGCATACTGATTTATTCTTTCCCCACCCCCTGCCTTCTTTCTCTATTTTGCTCCTTTTTTTTCAAAGTAGGTTAAAAAAAATCCATGGGAACTAAATGTGAAAACAAATCTTGGTGTAATAGAATTGAGGCCATCAATTTAAACAGCATAGGCACAAGAAATGCAAAATTTAAGGCTCTCACTGTTGCCTGAACTCCTAATTAGGGAGACTACAAGTATGTAGTATTATACAAAGTCCACTGGACCTTTAACCATGTGCTTTTGTATATGGTGGTAGCTTTGATTTCCCCTGATTTCCCATGCATGAAATGTTCACTAGTTTTAGAGAGAGTTCTGCATGCAAAAGACAATGGGGGTGTAGTTCAGAAGAGAATGGGGACAGTAGGCAGAATGTGGGTGAGTTAACACTGAAGTCTGTGTTTTAATTCTAGTGCTACTTTTTAATCACGGTGCCCCAGTTATAACTTTGACTGCTGGTGACCTAGAAGTGCTTTTCTATTGGTCAATAAATTTAATCAATCGGGCTGGAGATTTAGCTCAGAGGTTCCGGCGCCTGCCTCGCAAGCGCAAGGTACTGAGTTCGATCCTGGTAACCACATACAACGATGCTGGGCGTGGTGACTCACGCCTACCAGCAATCAACCAGCAATCAGCACCACATTCCACAGTGCCAGGCGTGGTGGCTCACGCCTGTAATCCCAGCACTCGGGAGGCAGAGACAGGAGGATTGCTGAGTTCAAGGCTTGCCTGGGCTATTTAGTGAGCTCAGGGCCAGCCTGAACTACAAAGCGAGACCCTGTCTCAAAAAAAAAAAAAGTAATCAATTACATTGAATTAAAACATATCTAATTCCACCACGAAGAAGTTAGGTTCCAGATTGTTACATTTCAGATTGTTAGGTTTTGGTTTGATTTCTTTTTCATAGTGTCACATCAAGTGCAACACATAACATGAAGTGTTGATGCTATATATGTTTACTGTCATGTGTCACTGATGGAATCTTCAAGAAAATAGTCACATGATCATTTAATGCAGATAGAATATATGACGTATTCTGAGTTTTAAAAATTTAGAAAATTGCTCATTTTTAAAAAAATTTTACTTTTATTTTTTATTTTTTGTGCTACCAGGGATCAAACTTACAAACTTGTACTTGCAAGGCAGGCATGGTGCCACTAAGCTAAATCCCTGATCCAGAAATTGCTCATTCCTAAGATAACAAATCCTTTATATACTGTCAATGATTACATGAAATTTAATTAGTACACTTTTTGTGTTTGACAGAAGATTTTAGTCAGGCATGATGGCACACACCTGTACTCCTAGTACTCAGAGACAAGAGAATAACAAGTAGAAGCCCAGCCTGTGTAATTTAGCAACTCAACAAGATTCTATTTCAAAACAAAAATTTTAAAAGGACTGGGGATATAGCTCAATGTGATGGCCCTGGGTTCACTTCTCAGTACCAAAAAAAAGTTTATTACTTTAAAATACATCTCCCATATATCCCTATATATGCATTGGCCTTGGCATGGTAGATTTCCAGGCCAAAACAATCTCTTGCAACTTTTGAGTCCAATCCACTAGTGGACACTTCCTTTTAAAATGTGCCTGGCTGGAAATTTAGTTTAGTGGTTCCAGCGCCTGCCTAGCAAGCGCAGCATCCCTGGTTCGATCCCCAGTAACCACACATAGCAATAGCAGGTATTGTGACTCATGCCCACCAGCAATCAGTACCACATATCACAGTGCCAGGCATGGTAGTTCACGCCTGTCATCGCAGCACTCAGGAGGCAGAGGCAGGAGGATTGCTGAGTTCAAGGCTTGCCTTGGCTACATAGTGAGCTCAGGCCAGCCTGAACTACAAAGTGAGACCCTGTCCCAAAAAAAAAAAAAAGTGCCCCAGAAATATTCTTTTAGTTATATCAGGCCAGAAATAAGAGGCTTTTGAAATTGCAAAAGGCTTCTTTGAATGTTACCTTTGGAGGCTTTGTCTTATTCCCTGGAATATAAGTAACATGTGATTAAATGATATTTTATAATTCTCTCATAGTTTACCATTTTCTGCAAACATTTTTCATATTAACATCTTTTTTCTTAAAATGTATTTTTACATGTATATCTTGAATATGAAAGCTTGATTATGGGCTGGAGTTATAGCTCAGTGACACTTGCCTGCCTGCAAACACAAGGTCCTTAGTCTGATCCCTGGTACCACACATGCAGACACACACACACACACAAAGCCAAGCATGGTGGTGCACACCTGTAATCCCAGCACTTGAAAGGCTGAGGCAGGAGGATTGCTGTGGCTTCGAGGCCAGCCTGGCCTATAAAGTGAGTTTGAGAAAAGCCTGAACCACACATACACACAAAAAAGAAAATCTGATTGTCTCTCACATGATCCATATGGTTCAAATTGGAAATCCAAGTGGCAGGCCCCAGTTGTGCAGCCAGCAGACTAAAATAAGATTCTTTTTGGGGGGAAGAGGTGAATCTTACTATGTAATTCAGCCTGGCCTTGACTCACTATGTAGCTCAGGTGCCCTTGAACTCATGGCGATACTCCTGCCTCTGTCGCCTGAGTGCTGTGATTACAAACGTGTTCCACCACACCCCGCCAAAATGAGGTTCTTAACTGAAATGGGCCCAAGAGAGTAAGAAGAGCCTCTGTGTTCCTCGTGGTGCTGCAACCAGAACTCCACTGGTTTTGTCTTGCCAAGTTTCATAAGATCTGTTAAAGACAATGGGCACATAGACCTTAAAAACCAAGAGGGATGCTGCTCAGTCTCTGTGTAGTCTACTTTCTTCATTGTAGAGATGGAAAAAATGAAATGAACAGACACTTTTCAGATTGAAGAAGTAAAAGCAGCCAAGAAAAACATGAAAAAATGTTCAACATCATTGGTCATTTAAGAGATGCAGATGAAAACAACTCTGAGATTTCATCTCACTCCACAAAGAATGGCTGCTATCTCAAAATTAGCCAGCAAGAAATGTTGGCAAGGCTGTGGGGAGAAAGGAAGCCTTCTCTACTGTTGGTGGGAATGTAGACTGGTACAACCACTAAGGAGGTCAGTGTGGAGATTCCTCAAAAACTAGGATTGGAGGTCCCATTTGACCCTGCTATTCCTCTGCTGGGGATATACACAAAAGAATTGAAAGATTCATATCACAGTGACATATGTGCACCCAAGTTTATAGCAGCTCAGTTCGTGATAGCTAAATCTTGGAGAAAACCCAAATGCCCATCTAATCTAGACTGGATAAAGTAAATGTGGGTTTTTTTTTTAAAGAGTACTACTGTGCCATAAAGAACAATAAGTTTGAGTCATTCCTACTCAAATGGACATACCTTGAGGACATATTCATAAGTGAAAAAAATAGGTAACAGATGTGTAAATACAGTATCTTCTCTCTGGTATGAGAAACTGAAAATGTAAATAAGACCAAAAATGTATGATAGACACTGTAAAATAGAAAATATCCTAAGAGAAAGGGGGGGGGTACGGGTAAACAATGAGGGGAAAGAAAAATTGTGATGGTAAAAATAAGAGGGAAACAAACTCATGTAGGGGAATGAGAAAAAATGAGAACTAAGTCGTGTCATATACTGGTACACATTCTCAATGTTGAGTCTGATCATGATGTACACGTAAAATGCACCTAGATTACAATAAAAATAAATGTACCAAGACAGGAAATGTGATCTTGGAAGGCATATTTCCTAATTGTATTTTTTACGTCAGTTTAAATTCAAGTTTCTGTCAAAAATATTTATATCCTGTTAATACACTGGGACCTCAGAATTTGTGCTGATTTCTCTATCTATGTGGCAGAGATAATGGAAGGGGTGGGATTCTGGTTTGTTTCCCAGGAAGAACTGAAAAATGCAGAGCTAAACACAGGACAAGACTTAAAGGCCTAGATCTGATGCAATAATCTCCTTATTAGAAAAACAGTTTGATTTTTAAAATATGCTTATTTGTATTTCTCTATTGGCCAGCACTGTTGAACATCTTTCATGTATTTATTATCCACTTTTGCTTATTCTAAGAATTGTCTATTCATATTTCAATTGTCCATATTTTGATTGGCTCTTTTATTTTGGAAAGTCTGATGTTTTAAAAAGTTCTTTATCTATTCTAGGTGTTAGTCCTCCATCTAAGAAATAACTGTTAAAATTTTTTTCCTAGTCTATAAGTTGTCTCTTCACTCAGTTGGGTGTTTTCTTTGCTATTTGGAAGCTTTTAAAATACCAGTAAGATTCCATTTACACCAGAAAGAAAGGCCAGCACAAGAAATCAAGTAATAACAAAGGCTGATGAGGCTGGGGGAAGGGGGATGTTCTATGCTTTTAGTAAGAATGTAAACTAGTACAATAATGGAAATCAGTATGGAAATTCCTCAAAAATACTGACACTAGAAATTCCATTTGACCAGCTATTCTCCTTCTAGGTATTTCCCTGAAAGAATGAAAGACTTCATATTACAGTGATGCACATGCCTCCATGTTTATAGCAGCACAATTCATAGTAATTACATCTTGAAAACGGTCTATAGGCCTATCAACAGATGAATGGATAAAGAAAATGTGGTATGTATATAGAATGGAGTACTAGTCTGCCAGAAAGAAAGGTAAATTTAGTCATTCATAAGTAATTGCATGCACTTGAGAACATAATATTAAGTGAAATAAATTTTTTTGAGAGAGGGTCTTACTTTGTAGTTCAGGCTAGCCTTGAGCTCACTATGTAGCCCAGGCAAGCCTTGGACTCAGCAATCCTCCTGCCTCTGCCTCCCTAGTGTTGGGATTACAGGCATTAGTCACTACTCCCAGCACTGTGGTATGTGGTACTGATTGCTAGTGGGTGTGAGTCACCATGACTGGTACTGTTTTATGTGGTTGATGGAGATCAAACCAGGGACCTTGCTAGGCAGACAATGGAACCACAGTGCTAAATCTTCGGCCCTTTAAGTGAAGTAATTTAAATATGGCAGGGTTTCTCTTATATAAGAAACCCAAAACACAAAAAAGAAAATAAAAGAAAGATAATAGAAATATTTTTCAAATGGAAGGAGAACAAAAACTACAAAGAGGGTGAGGGAGGAAAGGAGGAGATGAAAAAAATGGGAAAAAAATGAAGATAGAGCTTTTCTAAATGGGAAGGAAACCAAGAGATGGAAGGAACAAAGACGAAGGGAAAGGGTAAGAGATGAAAAATTAAGATGTGTTATGTATGTACCAGTTATCCAATATAAATGTAATCATTTTCTACTGTAAAAACATATGAATACAATCTTTTAAAATAAAGATTTAAAGAAGTAGAAAAATGAAACAATTCATGTAAGACATTACATAGTATGTAAAATATAGTAAATGCTAAATAAACATCAGCTATTTAAAAATGTGTTGACTACTTCAGGAAATCCTTCCATCATGATCTCTCCTTTTATGTCTGATTAACCAATTGCTTATCTTAGTTTAAGCATATTTGAAAAGGCTAGAGAGAAGTAATCAGATTTAAAGAATGTTTTTTAAAATGCCAGATCAAAATTTGAAAACACCTTGGAGGGCTTTTCATTCAACGTCTGTGAGGAGTTCTAAGACTCTGTCTTTCAAGCCAACACCTATTATAGTTTGTGGCTAGATTGCCTCCCCCCTCTGCGCCAAGTCTCGTGAAGTCATAGCTGAGGCATTTTCAGAGGTGGCTAGGTCTAGCTTGTGTGATGCTGGGATTGATTCATGATGAAGTGCTAGGATCAAGCACAGTAGGATTAAGGCTATGAGTACTATTGCCCTAAGTATCCTGGATAAGATATAAGCAATAAAAGGAGGTGTCCCTTGTTACTTTGCTATTTTCTGACCCCATAAACTATTTCTCCTCTGTGATGCCACCCTGCCTTGGACCCAGCTGATGATGGACTAAAACCTCCACAAACTGTGAGCTAAATAAACCTTTCCTCCTCTATCTTTGGGTGCTGGGTATTTTGTTTCAGCAATGAATAAAGTAACTAACACAACATTCTTTATTGACTCATGTTTAAGATATTTTGAAATAATTAAAAAGCTAAGTTTATTGAATTGTTTTATATCCATAGTAATTTATTGCTCTTCCTTAACAACACATCTGGCATCCTCCAACTCTGATGTTCCTGTGTGAATATAAGAAGGACATCTAAACAGTGCTCCGTGCAACCCATGTATTGGAGTTACAGTACAATAAGCATAAAATGTTTCCTTTGGAAATGTTTGAAATAAACTATTTTTTCAAACTCAGCACTAGGCAAGTGCTCCACCAATGCATTACACTCTCAGCCCCCAAATAGACATTTTGAATGAAAACTAGAGCTATTACTTAAATATATATATATATATATATATATATATAAAATCTTACATGTGTGTAGTATGTAATGTTTATATTCCTTGTGTGGAGTTGGTACATGTACATTACTCATCTTAATTCCTTTTTTCATTCCCTTTTCCTTCCCTCCTTGTACCCTCCACCCATCCCTTGATTCTTCCTTTTTATTGTACACATTTTCAGTACAAATTGTTTACATTCCTAGTGTGGAGATGGTGTAAGTACACAACATATTCCAGTTCCATTTTCTATCCTTTGTCCCCTACCGCCCTCTCCCTTCCCTCCATCTCTAGATCACTTCCCTGCTGAAAACCACATTGTTCCTTACTTCCTATTTTTACCTTTTATTTTGTTCTTTAATTGTAATTTGCATTTCAGTTTCTCATATAAAAAACGTGATATTTTATTTCATTTCACATTATGTTCTCAAGGTCCTATCCATTTCCTAGGCTGACATATCCTGCAAAGGATAATATTTTAGAGGGGAGAATATTACCTTTTAGTTTTCCATATTTGAAAAATATTTATTTTTTTCTTTTCTTTTTTTTTTTTTTTTAAATGAGGCCTCACTTCATAGTCCAGGCTGGTCTTGAACTCACTAGGTAGCCCAGGCTGGCCTCAAACTTGTGATGATCCTCCTCCCTCAGGTGCTGGAGTGCTGGGATTACAGACATGCGTCACCATCTGGCTCCATTTTCAAGAGTGAAAGGAAAGTAATAAAAAGTCGCACATTTCAAAATTATTCAGGTCTTTTGCAGTATTCAGTAATTACTTTTCATTAATAATAAGTAAATAATTTCTTTTCTTCTTTGCTTTTTTTTTTTTCATTTTGGTACCTGGAACCAAACTCAGGACCTTGTTCTTGACAAACAGGCATGATGGCACTGTGCTACCTCCCCAGCCCAAACAGTTAAAAAAAAAAAGTTTCCACTTAGACTATGCCTCCCTCTTTTCCTCCTAGAGGCTCTCATAGCTTTCTGGGTGAGAGAAGAGGTCTGCATAAAGGCCAATTAAAAAAAATCTTTTTCTATTTTGTGTTTATGTTTCCTCTTGTGAGCTCTTGAATTTATTAACTGCTTATGGCTCCAGTCTCAATAATGCACTCCATAGATTTTTTTTTTTTTTTAAACAGGGTCTCGCTTTGTAGTTCAGGCTGGCCCTGAGCTCACTATGGAGCCCAGGCAAACTCGAACTCAGCAATCCTCCTGTCTCCGCCTCCCGAGTGCTGGGATTACAGGCATGAGCCACCAAGCCCAGCACTGTGGTATGTGGTATTGGTTGCTGGTGGGCGTGAGTCACCACGCCCAGAATTGTATGTGGTTACTGGGATCAAACTCAGAACCTTGTGCTTGTGAGGCAGGCACCGGAACCACTGAGCTAAATCTCCAGCCCGCTCCGTAGATTTTTAATTAAAAGAGTAAAGTTCAGCTTGTCAAAGTGGAAATTTGAGAAATAAAAATTTTTCTTCTTCTTCCTTGTGGTACTGGAGGTTGAACACAGGACCTTACACAAGCCAGGCTTTTCAAAAGTGAAATGCAGAATATAATACATGTACAGATACACACACAAATGCACATGCACTCTTTCCTTGAGTTATGTACCAGTATAACAGGGGAAAAGCTTGGGCTTTATAATCATACTAACCTGTGCTCATCTTATAGCCCCAATACATAGTCTCTCTTATTAGACTCATAAAATTATTTCCAGTCCTCCAAGATGCCTTCAAAACAGTACTGGAGGCTTCCAAGTCCTTAAAACTGTGCTTGTACAAACTACTAATACTCATTCCCACATCCTTCCAGGCTCAAATCCTACATGCTTATAGCTTCGAGTGCACTTTGTTTGGTTTCACAGTTCTTAAACTCAGTGTTTATCGTAGCTAATCCTCCCTTCCACCACTCTCTAAATATCCCGGAGACCCTGCCTGATCAGTGCCTGTGTTATTCTTTAGCAGCAGCATGCCTGCTTCCCTCACTGCTTGGTTTGCATTGCCTGAGATGTCTTCATGATCTCAACCCTACACCAACTCTCAAACCAGATCCTTCGAGCAACCAGATCTCTTTGCACTGAACCTCTGAATATTAATATTTTTCTCAAAGCATTTCTTAAAGGCCAGCGGCCATAATGCAGTATTTCTGGTGACCAGAGTAAGGAGGTTTTACTGTTCTCCCAGACTATCCATCACTAATTACACATTTGAATATTTAGATTTAACTTAAAGGTTTAACATTAAGGTTTAACTTAAAGCAATGCAAGTATGCCACAAGTTCCATTTTATGTAATTTTTATTCTATTTTTTTAAAGAATTCTATGAATTGCTGCCTAACTTAGAAGATAAGAATAAGATATATTTACATTTAAGGAAGGACTGTAGCTTGAAGAAAGCTCTTTTATACTACAACATCAAGACAGTTCTGCAAAGAATAGCTGATTGCAGTATATCATGATGGGTAGTTCTTTTATAATTTATCCCACTGTATGATAGAAGGATGTTCTGTTCAGACACAACTAAGAGCTTGCCCAAGATATTAGATAGTACTGTTAGTTTTAAAGTACTCTTTATAATCTGCTTTCTGCAAGGAAAATCATCCTCCAGCTTTCACATAGATAGATTGATTTCAATTATAAACTTCAGTGTTTGGTAGACTCCCACAAAGAGAATCAAGAAAAGGAAGGGATGGGCCGGAGGGTTAGCTCAGTGGTTCTGGTGCCTGCCTTGCAAGCACAAGGTCTTGAGTTCAATCCCCGGTAACCACATACAATGCTGGGCGTGGGGACTCACACCCACCAGCCATCAATACCACATACCACAGTGCTGGGCGTGGTGGCTCACGCCTGTCCTCCCAGCACTCGGGAGGCAGAGGCAGGAGGATTGCTGAGTTCCAGGCTTGCCTGGGCTACATAGTGAGCTGAGGGCCAGCCTGAACTACA
>PVIC010046206.1:0-14325 GCA_004025085.1 Thryonomys swinderianus
TCTCTCTCTCTCTCTCTCTCTCTCTCTCTCTCTCTCTCTCTCTCTCTCTCTCTCTCTATTGTTACTCTTCAGGTTATGAATTGTTGTTGCTTACCATTATGCCAATTTCCTGGAGGCCAAGGTCATTGTTTGGTTGCAAGAAAAAAGGAGCTGTTTTTACCAACTTGCTAGAGAAGAAGGTTGCTGCATACTTTAGTTTGAATGTTTTAAATCAGTTCATTTTGAGACCTTGACTCTTTTTCCAAACCCTTGTTGACGGTCTCTGTATCATGGTCTAGATCTTTTAAGCATATACAGAGGAAGTTACATTTTCTTGATCCATAACTTGAAATCACAAGCTTGTTAACTTTTATGTATAGATAAAACTATTCCTAATGATTTTATGTATAAATAAAACTATTCCTAATGATAAAGGAAAAATCATATCTTTTCATATAATTTCCAGATGTGTCAGACCTGTTAATGTCTAACTTCCTGCCAAAGAGTGGTGGTTATATAATACTATGAGTGAAATAAAAACTTTGTGGGCATTAAAAATGTAAATTTTATTTTATTGGAATCTTAATGTAAAATTGTATATATACACAAAACTTGCAGAGGTCCACAACTTTTCTATGCTCCAACTAAATTTAGTTTTATGGTCTGATCAACTTCAGAATTCTTATTTAAAGTTGTAGTAATTAGAGGCATTGTGTGATAAAGTGACTACGGCATTGGCATGTGGAATAAAGTGTGGTAATTGCCTGGTATAGTTGGTTTGGGTCATAGATAAACTGCCATCATAAGATATTTTAATTGGACTCAAGGGCAATTTTAGAAGTTGTAAAGACACTGGACAAATATATCCAAGGAGTATGGCAGAAGTAAGTCAGGTTCATAGTTCGTTAAGGAACAACTAACATCATTAACATCATCCACATCTTTATAAAAAGGTTTATTTTCACTCCATAGTTTGTAGACAATTCAGTCCATAGGGGCCTGGGTCCAAGGCAAGGCAGAAGTGCATGGCAAAGGAGGAGTGCTCATGGCAAGGCAGTCAAGAAGCAGCGAGAGATCAGGGGAGAAGGAAGGGTCATAAACCTTCCCAGGTTAGTGACCCACCTCTTCTAACTAGGCTTCACATCAAAACATAACATTTAGTTTTAAATTCATCAGTTGACTCATCCACTGATGAGCACTAGGCGCTCATGATCTAATCACCTCAAATGCCCAGGTGTGAGTACATGTAGCATTGGAGGACATCTAGATACAAACCATACCATTGTGCCCCTGTCCCTCAATACACTCATGTTCATTTCTAAGAGTTACTAAAATTCTAACAGATTCAACATTACCAAAAGTCCAAGTCCAAAGTCTCACCTGAGACTTAAAGCAAACTCTTAGCTGTGAGGTCCTGTAAAAATATAACCGATGTTAAATTTTCCAAGGATACAATGGCAAAGGATTTTTTTTTTTTTTTTTGCGACAAGGTCACGCTTTATAGTTCAGGCTGGCCCTGAGCTCACTATGTACCCCAGGCAAGCTTTGAAATCACAGCAATCCTTCTGCCTCTGCCTTCTGAGTGCTGGCAATAAAGGTGTGAGCCACCATGCCCAGCATTGTGGTATGTGGTTACTGGGAATCCAACTCGGTACCTTGCACTTGCAGGCACATGCCAGAACCCCTGAGCTAAATCCTTGACCCCAGGATAAATATTCATATATCAAAAGGGAGAAATCATGAAACCAAAAAAATGGGACCAAAAAAACCCTGAAAACTCCCTACAAAAACATTAGATCCTGTAATTCCATGTCCAGAACCCTGGGCAAATTGTGGTGAGATGTAAATCTTAAAGGGCTTGAGTGGCCCTGTTCCTGTAGCGCTGCCACTGGTAGTAGCCTCATGGCTTCTATCTTGGACCAGTTTTGATCACTGCTCTCAGCTTTCATCAGACATTCCACATTTCCAGCTTCTCCAAATTTTTGGTGTCTCCATTTACAGTTTCAGTTTCACACTCACAGCTCCATGCATTGCCCTCTCTGGGTCACACTCCCCGGACATCCTGCTCTTCTTCTGAAGTCAGGGACGAAGCCTCTCTGACCCCACCACTCTTTCGTTCTGCATGCCAACAAAACCAGCATCGTATGGATTATGGCATGGTCCACCACCAGTCTGAGCAGGAGCTGAGCCCATCTGCATCTTGCCAGTGGTTACAGAGGCCCCCAAGCGCCTTGAACCTGAGCATGATGAACTGAATCCTCAAGAATCAATGTCCTAGATGGTCTTTCTCTGACAAATTGTCCTGGGGCTCTCTTTTCAAGGCAGTGTTTTATTGTATGCAAATTTTTTTTTTTTTTTTGAGACAGGGTCTCGCTGTGTAGTTTCAGGCTGGCTCTGAGCTCACTATGTAGCCCAGGTAAGCCTCGAACTCACCAATCCTCCTGTCTCTGCCTCCTGAGTGCTGGGATTATAGGCATGAGCCACCACGCCTGGCACTGTGGTATGTGGTATTGATTGCTGGTGGGCATGAGTCACCACGTCCAGCATTGTATGTGATTACGGGGGATAGAACTCAGGACCTTGAGCTTGTGAGGCAGGCACCGGAACCACTGAGCTAAATCTCTGGCCCATATTGTATGCAATTTTAATCGTTCAAAGAGTGAGGTTCTGCTGGCTGCTTTGATGTTCTCAAGCCATCTTTTCTATTATATTCCAAATAATTTGCCTTTAAATTTGAATCTTTATTTGTACATTACATATACACATCACGATTATGCTCAACATTGAGAACTTATACCATATATGACATGACTTAATTCTCATTTTTCCCTTTCCCCTATCCACCCTACAGCCACCCGCCCCTATATGCACAAGCTTTGTTTCCTTTTTTTATCATCAGTTTTTTCTTTCCCCTCTTTACTTACCCCTAAACCCCATTTTCCTTTGAATATTTACTATTTCACAATATCTATCATGCATTCTAGAACTCACTTATATCTTCAGTTTCTCATACCAGAAAAAAGATATTTATACATCTGTGAACTATTTCACTTATGAGTATGTCCTTAAAGTATGTCCATACTTTAAGTGACTCAAACACATCATTCTTTATGGCAGATTAATACTCCATTTTATTTAAAAAAAAAAAAAAGAAAGAAAAAGAAAAGAAAGAAAAAACATCTTTTTTTTTTTTTTTTTTTTTTTTGGCTTTTTGAGACAGGGTCTCGCTTTGTAGTTCAGGCTGGCCCTGAGCTCACTATGGTGCCCAGGCAAGCCACCGCGAACTCAGCAATCCTTCTGTCTCTGCCTCCCTAGTGCTGGGATGACAGGCGTGAGCCACCACACCCGGCACTGTGGTATGCGGTGTTGATTGTTGGTGGGCGTGTCTCCACGCCCAGCATTGTATGTGGTTACCGGGGATCAAACTCAGGACCTTGCGCTTGCAAGGCAGGCACCGGAACCACTGAGCTAACCCTCCAGCCCAAAAAAACACATCTTTATCCAGTCTAGAGTTGATGGGCCTTTGGGTTGTTTCCAAGATTTACCTATCACAAACTGAGCTGCTATAAACATGGGTGCACATATGTAACTGTGATATGAATCTTGTAATTCTGTCATGTATATTCCCAGCAGAGGAATAGCTGGGTCAAATGGGATGGACCTCTAATCCTAGTTTTCTGAGGAATCTCCACACTGATCTCTGTAATGGCTGTTGCAGTCTACATTCCACCAACAGGGGAGAAGGATTCCTTTAATACTAATCTTTTCACAAACCAAGATCTTCTCTGTTCTGTCTTTGCAGATTTCAACTTTACTGAAGCTTCATTTCTGGACAAGCTCAAAACTTTTTAAATCATTCTGTTGGGCCATTTGCTCTTGATTCTCAGTACACAGCTGGCTAAAATCCCCAAAAGTACCCAAGCCACAGTCTGAATGTTTGGTTGTCTTGCTTCAATTTCCTCCATCAGATTAATTAGTCCACCTCCTATATCTCAGTCCCTTACAAAGTCTCATCACAGAAACAAAGTGTAGACAAAATTTCCACCAAAACATAGTACACAAAGCCAATGCTATTTGTAGTCCTTGATCCTAACTCAAACTCCCTGAATCTGGGGGTTTTTTTTTTTAATTTTTTTTGAGACAGGGTCTCGATTTGTAGTTCAGGCTGGCCCTGAGCTCACTATGTAGCCCAGGCAAGCCTCAAACTCAGTAATCCTCCTGTCTCTGCCTCCCGAGTGCTGGGATTACAGGAGTGAGCCACCATGCCTGGTCCTGAGTCTGGTTTTTACCAGCTGCATTTCTATCAGCTATGTGGTGTTCTGAGCTCTGAGCAGAATCTCTGATCAAGCCCAGATTAGAGCATTCCAGGGTTGGTTCTTCAGCTAGCATCTCCAAATTCTTTCCATAAGACAGTTCCAAAGATTTCTGAACCCCATGGTCAGACAGTGTCATAGCAACAACTTCAATGCTGGTATTTAAAACTCAGTCACTTTCTCATTGCTGGGATACAATACTCACACTGACAACTGAAGGAAGAAATGGTTTATTTTGGCTCCGTTTTTAGATGTTAAGTCCATATCTGCCAATGAAGAGTGGCATGGCAGAGGAAGATTCCTTGTGGAATAGCATTCAAGAAGTAGAGAGAAACCAAGGGAGGAGGAAAGGAGAAAAACACCTTCCAGGCCACACCTCCAGGGATCTTCCTCCTCTGAACAAGTTTCATCTCCCAACATCACATTTAGCTGTAAATTCATCCAGTGGACTAATGTACATCGTACTCTTATGGTTCAGTAAACTCCCAAAAGCCCCACCTATGAGCACATAAGGCTTTGGATAGATAGAAACTATAATATATGACTATAGTTATGCTTGAGCGTAAATGAATTATCATTAATACATTTCTTACATGTTAAATATAGGGAATGTGCTCTGACTTTAAGTAC
This sequence comes from Thryonomys swinderianus, assembly GCA_004025085.1. Taxonomy (NCBI): domain Eukaryota; kingdom Metazoa; phylum Chordata; class Mammalia; order Rodentia; family Thryonomyidae; genus Thryonomys; species Thryonomys swinderianus. The sequence goes on from PVIC010046206.1 coordinate 4,923, forward strand.
ACATAAGAAAATACTACTTTTGCTAATATTATGCATTGAGACCTAGTCTAAAAGAAATGAAGTGCCAGGATTATAATACAAAGTTCATATTCCCAATCTTTTCCCTAAGCCATCTTCGTGGGTACCTGTCTGTTGAATAATTTCTTCAGCATCTCAAGAATATTAGACTGAATTGCTCCTGTTTGTTGAAATGCAGACACAGAATGAAGACAGTTACCATGGATACCTAATTGCCCTCTCTTTAGAAGTGTTACACAGCTTCACTGGCCTTCAAAACAGGACCAATTCCTAGCCTGGTGTGGTGGCTCAAATCTGTAATCCCAGCACTCAGGAGGCAGAGGCAGGAGGATTGCTGAACTTGAGCTTTGCCTGGGCTACATAGTGAGCTCAGGGCTAGCCTGAACTACAAAGCAAGACCCTGTCTCAACAAGCACACAAACAAAGAAACAAAAACCAGAGCCAATTCCTGTATCATGGTCAGTTTCTTTCGTGAGCCCATAGCAAGCAGAGGCAGAGGCTCACAAAGCCATGGTATGGTCAGATGCATGACAGATTGCTAAGAAGATGATATAGGTCCAAGCACAGTGAATACCAGAAATAAACAGCAGATTTAGATCTGAGTTAGTCATAGGCAACTCAAGAGAAGAGTTTCTGGCTCTGTATTTCAGGCCTCCCTCCCCCAAAAGATTAGAATTTGCATCCTCACTCTACATGTGTCCTGAAAGATGGCCACTTTCCTTTCACGACTACTTTGTCTGAACCTAAGGTTTTGGGATCCAGTTAAGCAAAACATACAGAGATAATGTGCTTCACATGTCAGGTATTGTAACTTTATCTGGTCATAGGAATTCATTTGAAATTCTTCCTTTAAAGAGATTCATGCTTAGAGTAAATATATCGACAGCAAACATAATTTTTGACATTATGCTCCTGAATTCGCAGTTTCAGTAATAAAATCTTCAAACTTTTTTCCTCCTTTACCTGAAGCCACAGCTTCAAGTACACCATAGCTCATTCACGCTTAACAGCCTCCCCCAAATATTTATCATAGTATTGACTATTCAAGAAGCTTTTCAGTACATACCATGTGAGATACAATCCCAAATGATTGTATCTTTTAATTAAATAAACCAAATAAAACTTTGCACATAAATCTAAATAATGCAGCAGATATAGGTATTCAACCCGGTAAATTTATATATCAGTGAATACAGAAAAGCAAACACAGGTAAAGTTCATGGACTAATCCTGTCTACTGATTCAAGTGATTCATTTTTTTTTCTCAATCTGTACATGATCTCTTCTCTCTTTTGGCTGTTTCTACTGTAAAAGCTTTTTTTTTTTTTGAGACAGGGTCTCACTTTGTAGTTCAGACTGGCTCTGAGCTCACTATGTAGCCTAGGCAAGTTTCAAACTCAGAAGTCCTCCTGTCTCTGCCTCCCGAGTGCTGGGATTACAAGCGTGAGCCACCACGCCCGGCACTGTGGTATGTGGTATTGATTGCTGGTGGGCGTGAATCTCCACACCCAGCATTGTATGTGGTTACCAGGGATCGAACTCAGGACCTTGCGCTTGCGAGGCAGGCACCAGAACCACTGAGCTAATCCTCCGGCCCCTGTAAAAGCATTTTAATTTGATATCATCTCATTTGTTGATTCTCATTTCATTTGTTGTTATTTAAGTGTTTTCAAAGGGGAAATTGAAAGAGAAATTAGTATGAGGACCTTACAGACTAAGCAAAGTCATCCAAGTTGGTGTGCTAGTAATCAGGCAAGTAGTAGAAGTGTGTCATAGCTGGCACCTAAGCACGATATCTAATCTTATCATTTGGAAATGAAAGGTACTAGACCACTAGGTATTAAGATTATTTGGTGATGGGCCGGAGGGTTAGCTCAGTGGTTCCGGCGCCAGCCTCGCAAGCGCAAGGTCCTGAGTTCGATCCCTGGTAACCACATACAATGCTGGGCATGGTGATTCACGCCCACCAGCAATCAATACCGCATTCCACAGTGTCGGGCATGGTGGCTCACGCCTGTCATCCCAGCACTCCGGAGGCAGAGGCAGGAGGATTGCTGAGTTTGAGGCTTGCCTGGGTTACATAGTGAGCTGAGGACCAGCCTGAACTACAAAGCGAGACCCTGTCTCAAAAAAAAAAAAAAAAAAAAAAGATTATTTGGTGATAACCAATGTTTCCCAATTGACAGAGTTAAGAAGTCTAAAGTAGATAGCTTTGGAAGAATCCCATTTCTTTCTCAGGAGCCCTATGTATGCTCCCCTCTGCTGCATATTTTTAAGGAAAATATGATTTCTCTAATTTTCAAAAGTGCCATTCTTCCCTGAGGAATCTTGTTAGCTCCCAGAAATGACACCCAAATATATTTTTGTGATACTTAACATGATCATGATACTCTACTAAAAATATGTTAACATGGTATATGCTTCAGATTGGGTTTTCTCAATAAAATATTACGGATACAGCTAGAGTCTCATCCCCCCTCCTTTTCGTTTTGTACCTATCATCTTGAAGTTGGTGTGTATCCTCCCCACATGCAGTTATATACTCTTACTATTAAAATATATTCTGTCACTTTGTGTGTTTTGAAATTTTCTAAACTGGTGCCATATTATTTATGCCTGTTAAAATTTGTTTTTATACATTTGACATAGTGTTTTGGTGATTCATTCACTATGAAACAATTAAACCTGGTTCACTTATTTTGACTTTAACATGGTTTAATATGACATGAATTATTTACAGAGTTTCTCCCTAGCTAGTAGATGTGGGTGTACTTTCTCTTTTAAAAAATTTTTGCTTTTAAAGCAAATGCTGCAATGGACATCCTTAAGAAGTCTCTTTAGAGAGTACATATTCTACAGAGTATATTCTTTAGGGCACATACCTAAAAGTGTGATTACTAAACTTCAGGGAGTGTTTACTCCTACGAAGACTGGAAGCCTCAGGGGATGCTTACCAGATGTTTCTGAATGACTTTCCAAAGTGATTGAACCAATTTAAATTCTGCTACAAGTGTGTGGCATTGCTATTTCCCAACATTGTTACAATAGTCGATGTAATCATACATTGAGTTTTTCAATTAGATGACTGTAATATGAGCAATCATTTTAATATGCATCTATCTGATTACTAGTGAAACTGAGTATTTTCTCATTACTTCTTGCCCAGCTGGGTGTTTTCATTTGTGAAGTACCGCTTCACATCTTTGGCCCATTTTTCTATTGAAGTAGCTGTTTGTCACGCTGATTTGTTATCACTTTTATAAAATGTGCATATAAATCTATTTTATGTTTTTATAAATTTTTGGTTTTCTCTGTGTATTGTCTTTTTCACTTTTTATGATGGAGTTTGAATAATTTATACCAATTGTTATTTATAAATCAGTATTCTATGTATTTGAGAATTACTTCAAAAGCAGTTGTAAAAAATTAATGAAAGACTTAAATGTGGATTATAATGAATTAAAGGTTAGTAGTACTAGGAGAACTCTTTTTTATTTTGTGGCGCTGGATATTGAACCCAAAGCCTTGCGCATGGTAAACACATGCTCAACAACAGAACTGCATCTTCATTCCCAAGGAGAATTATCTTCCATTTCTGGAGTTTTGGGAGACGGAGAATAATTTCAAAACATACATGCAATTGTCTTCAGTGAAACAGAACAGAGAACCCAGAAATAAGCCTACAAAGATATGGTGACTTATTTTTTAAATTGAATTATTTATTGGTGCATTTTTTTATATAGCTCACAATCACACTCAACATTGGGGAATTTATACCAGTATGTGACACGAATTAATTCTCACTTTCACCCATATTCCTACCCACCCCACAACCCCCCTCCCCTTATATACATGTGCTTTCTTTTTCTTTTCAAATCATATTTATTCTTTCCCCTTATTACTTTCACCTGCCACATTCCCTTTGAATATTTCCTATTTCACAAATTCTATCATACATTCTAGAATTATTTTTGACCAAGGTGCCAAGAACCCACAATGAAGACAGGATTGTCTCTTCAACATATGGTTCTGGAAAAAAAAAACATAATATCCATATGTAAAAGAATTAAAATTAAACCATAAAAATGAACTCAAAATTAAATAGAGAACTAAACATAAAACCTGAGACTATCAGGAAGATACAGGAAGAGCTTTATGACATTGGTCTTGGGAATGATTTCTTGGATATGACACTAAAATACCAGCAGCAAAAGCAAAAATGGACAAGACTATATTAAAGTATAAAGTTCCTGTATGATAAACAATTGACAGAATGGAAAAACAACAAATTTAAAGGACAGGAGAAATTATTTGCAAACTCTTATCTGATAAAAAATTAATTCTAAATATATAGCTCTATAACAAAAAATGAAAATTTGATTAAAATACAGACATAAGACTTTGACAGATGTTTTCCCAAATAAGATACATAAGTCACAACAGGTATATTTAGAAATACTCTTCATGACTAATAATCAGTGCATCTCCTAACCCTGATAAGAAGACTAAAGGTAACAAGTGCTCGATGCTTCTCAGGTAAAGTAGAAATAGTAAATAAATATATGGAAAAATGTTCAACACCACTAGTCATTTGCAAGATGAAAACTAAAACAATAGATAGTCCATCTCCCTCCAGAAGGTATAGTTATTGTTAAGAAGTCAACCAATAACAAATGCAGACAAGGCTTTGGTGACAAAGGAACCCTTTTCTGCTACTGGTGGGAGTGTAGACTGATACAACCACTGTAGAAATCAGTGTGGAGATTCTTCAAAAAGTTGAAACTAGAGATTCTTTTTGAGACATCTAGTACCCTTCTTGATATCTTCTGAAAGAATTTAAAGCATCATACCATCTGTCTTGCTCTGCAAGATTTTAAACTACAAGGATTACTGAACTAGGATTATTGGTTTTAAGACTTACTCTGATTTAAGGATGTCTGCCCTGCTCTAAAAGATCTTTGACTACAGGGATTATTGTGGATAACTGCCCTGTTCTATGCATATTAAGATTATGGATGTGAAAGCTTTGTACCAAATAAATGTGTGGAGAGTTTGGGGCATTGGCGCCTTTCTACTTGTGTAGTATTTGGCCTTTTGCTGCTGCTGCTCAGAGTAGCAAGAGTTGAGCCCAGACTCAGACTTTTCCTCAAGGTTCTGATTTTGTTGTTTATTGGTTACTCATCCTTTTGCTGTGGGACTCACAGGAAACTGGATCTTGCCATGAGAGTTCTGGCTGTGTCCTCTTACCCTGTCTCCCACAATATCCCATTGTTTCTGTAGGGTGAGAAGCCAAAAGAGTAAATAAGGACCAAAATATATAACAGATATAATGAAATAGGAAGAAAATGTTCAAATGGGAAGAGGAACTAGGGGGAGAAGAAAGGAAGGAAGGGAAAGTAAAAAAGAATAGGAGTAAAATGGAAACAAAACTTTTATAAATAAGGAGAGTAAGATGGGTTGAAAGGAGGGGAGATGAATGAGGTAAAAAATTAAGATATGTCATGCACAGGTACATATTCCCTATGATGAATAATTATCACAATGCATATCTCAAATGTATCAAAAATCATTTTCTAAAAAAAAGAACTGGTTTTGACTCTAGCTCTATTTGCTTGTCCCATGTGATGAGAAAGTAAAATATCATCTAGTTTATTTTGGGCAAGGATATAATGGGAGAGCTGAGGGAACCTTCAAAGGAGACTAAGAAGGTGCCCCTTACCCATATCCAGAGACTCTATTTAGGTAGTACAAAACAAAGACTGAGTAAGACACAGCCTTGACTTTAAAGTGACGTTCTAGAGGGGAAGAAAGACCATTGGAGGGAATATCACATGCCAGATGGTGGGACAAAGATGTGGAAAAATAGGTGGAATAACTGCTCCAACCAAGGGATCCAGCACCAACGGAGACCATGCTGTGGAAGTAGCTACCTTTGTATGTGCAATAGATGGTAGGAAGGCAGGTTGGACTCTGAAAAACTACAAAGTCAGTCACATTCATCTATCTTTTTGTCTGCAAGGTGTGAAATACTGTAGTTACCAATTCAGGTAGTCTCTAAGCCAATACAAGTTCAATTAGTTAGAAGACAATAGGATTTGTCACAGCTTAATTATGAGCCAAGAAACCACATACTCAAGTGTGTCCTCTTAAACTGGGTATATTGTTCCTTAGGTATTTTAGTAAGTGAGTTACAGGTAAGAAAATTCTAGCCCAAAACAATATTAAATATTATGTTTTGTATGAGGATCTTACATTTTGTTTTTTACTTTTAATTTTTAGATATTTATTAGTAGTAGTAGTGAAAATTTCAACTATACTCAAGGATAGATATAAGAATATAAGAGCTATCTAGCACTTACTTTCAACAGTTACCAACATTGTACTAATCTTGTTTAATGTATTTCTATATATAGCCACATTTTTTCTGGAATATTTTAAAGCAAAAAACCTGATCTTTTGGAAATAACCAAAGGAGTGTGCAAATAGAATGAGAAAGTATATGTCTTTCCAAACCTTATGAATCTTTAGCCCTAATTAAATTGCTAGCTATATACTTTTTAAAAACTATTAGAGGGCCAGACATTTAGCTCAGTGGTTCCAGCACCTGCCTAGCAAGCACAAGGTCCCTGGTTCAATCCCGGTAACCACATACAATGATAAAATATCAGGCATGGTGACTCATGCCCACCAGCAATCAGTACCACACCCCACAATGCTGGACGTGGTGGCTCTCACCTGTAATCCCAGCACTCGGGAGGCAGAGACAGGAGGACTGCTGAGTTTGAAGTTTGCCTGGGTTACACAGTAAACTCAGCACCAGCCTGAACTACAAAGCAAGACCCTGTCTAAAAAAAAAAAAAAAAAAAAAAAAAAACTATTACAGTTGTAGTGAAATCTCTCTTATGACATTAACTCAGCTAGCAAGATATAGCTGGGCTGGACAAGGTGTCTTTGGCCCTTGTTTTAGAAGAGTTCTGCCGGAATAAACAAAGTGAAAAGTTTTTTGACTCAACACTTCAAATAAGAACAAAGTATAATGCAGAATTAGCTATGTAATAGCTGTGGCTCAATATAATGATATTTTTCTTGTAACTGTCCTGGAAATTGAACATACTTGCATTTTAGGATAACATTTGTCCTTTCTGTCATTGGAACTATGATTTCATTTGTTTCCTTGTCCTCCATCCTCACAAACACCGTCTCTTAGCTAGTGGAATTCACTATGATGATTACAAGGTAAAAAGTTATAAGTATTTTACAAGAGAAAACAACATTTAGGCAACACCATCACCCATATTAGAAATGGGAAATGGTATAAAATTCAGGTAGTTTTATACCCAAAAATATAAACTTCCATATTACTTTTACTATCAAAACAATTTAAAAATAAACAAAAGTAGAGTAGTAAAAATGGTATACAAAAGAGCTCAATTATGTAAAAAACCAAATGGAAGTAAAATTGGGGAGTAATATGACAAAAATTTACTTTTTCTGAGTGTTAGAGTTACTAGCTATTTTTCATATTTTTCTGTCTTTTTCAAATTTTCTAAAGTGAGCATGTAATTACTTGTATAATCAAAAAACTTTTTAAGTTAAAAACGACAAGAAGTTTCATAATTCCAGTGCCTAGAAGCAGATCCACAATCTGTTTTGAATGTTTCCAAGGCATTGAACCAGGCAAAAGTAAGAAGGATGATTTCAGAGTCCCCAGGGAAAACTTGTGTAGTTAGTTCCTAGGAAACGAGAAGTTTTAGCCACTCAAAACACATGTAAGTGTTTTTGGTGTGAATCAAAACCTTCCATTAGACATAATTTCAACAGCAGCTGTTGCACAACCTGTATAAACTATTTTTGGTGTGAACCAAAATTTTAACAACACAGAAATTCTGTTAACTATTTCATGGTCCCATAGGTATACACCTTCTTCACTGACCACAATTAGCTGCGTACTATATGGGAAATACATGATGGTGCTGTGAAAATGACAAGGAAAACTTGACAAAAAAAAAAAGCTTTCCTGAATGTCTTTTATTTCTTTACCTTATTCTTGTAACCCCAAGGCAACTTGAAACATCTTTAAAGTTACAGGATAAAAAATGTTTTAAGTATGTCATGCCCTTTGTAATAAGAACAAAATTATATAAAGACATAATCTTATTTCTTTTGGTTCCGCTCAGTGAGGACAATCAATGTAATCTGATGTTTATCCTTATACAATTCTGTATGGTCATATAGTATGTACAAACATATACATACAAATAGAGTTTCATTTTCCCTTGTTTTCTTTATAAAATAGTTATGTTTCATGTTCATATTAATCTGTCATATAATTTCCTTGAGTGCTTGTTAAAATACAGATTCCGGGTCACTATCCTAGACTTCTTGAGTTTGAGTTTTCAAAGTTAAGTGAATCCTATAATCAGAAGAGTTTGATACATGCTGTCTATATTCTATTTCAGCTTGTTTTGACATCTTAACAATATCATGTTTCCTTTTAGGTTAGTACCTAAACACCAAAGTCATTATCTTTAAGCCTTTTACAGGGAAAAATAAAAAGATTCAATTGCAGGGCCAGAGGGTTAGCTCAGTGGTTCCGGCGCCTGGCTCACAAGCGCAAGTTCCTGAGTTTGATCCCCAGTAACCACATGCAATGCTGGGCGTGGAGACTCACGCCCACCAACAATCAATACCACATACCACAGTGCCAGGCGTGGTGGCTCACGCCTGTAATCCCAGCACTCGGGAGGCAGAGACAGGAGGATTGCTGAATTCTAGGCTTGCCTGGACTACATAGTGAGCTCAGAGCCAGCCTGAACTACAAAATGAGACCCTGTCTCAAAAAAAAAAAAAAAAGATTCAAGTGCAAAAAATAAAATGTATTTATTTCGAAAAAGATGCTGTAAACCAAAGATATAAATCTAGGGAGAAGTATGTATAAGGTATGTAACAGTACTCATAATGCATGAAGAGATCTTAAGACTTGAGAAAACAAAAGTGAGCGCTGGTATAGTTGGAAGCACTTGGAGATGTTATTAGTAACCAGAATTTCAATTAAGAAGGAATCTTTGGATCAACACCTATAAAAGTGAAAAAAAGATGGGCCAGAGATTTAGCTCAGAGGTTCCGGCATCTGCCTTGCAAACTCAAGGTTCTGAGTTTGATCCTGGTGACCACATACAATGCTGGGCGTAGTGACTCACGCCCACCAGCAATCAACCAGCAATCAGCACCACATTCCACAGTGCCGGGCATGGTGGCTCACACCTGTAATCCTAGCACTCAGGAGGCAGAGACAGGCGGATTGCTGAGTTGAAGCTTGCCTGGGCTACATAGTGAGCTCAGAGCCAGCCTGAACTACAAAGCAAGACCCTGTCTCAAAAAAGAT
>PVIC010046208.1:0-14430 GCA_004025085.1 Thryonomys swinderianus
AAAAAAATCAATGGAAAGCCTAGCTACCTCTGTAGGGAAATCTTACCACCTAGACCAAAGTTTGTTCAAGTCTTGCAGATAAAGAACCAAATGAAGGCTGAGGGCTTCTACCCCAGGGGCCCAGTGATCAGAGATGCTGTGGTCTGAGATGCTTTCGGTGAAGATGGGAAGAAGGTACAACTCTGGTGATTATCTGTGGTATTAACCCACAGTGTGCATGATGCCTTGTGGTTCCCTTAGCGGCAATGCCACTCACAAGCTTGATTCAACCTCACCTGCCAGTCATTAAGGACAGCATCTTGCAAGGGGCTCTGAAAAACCATCTAAAACTCCAGACTGATTTAGGATGAAATTGAGTTTCAGAGATACTGAAACTATAGTCTGGAAAAAATCTTCAGACCTGACAACTTTGGCTAGAAATAGTATAAGCCCCACACGTGTAGACCTCAAAATAATACTAGCATGTGAAGATCCTCAAGAAATCATTTGATTTTATCTTCTACTTTCAGGCAGTTGAAATAGTAAATGCCTTGAGACGAAGTATGACTCTGTTTTGAAAATCTCTAGGTTATACGACATATTGTCCTTAGACATGGAGAACAAGTGGTCTTGAGTTCAGCCATATACCTGAAGACATGACAGAAGCTACCCCATAACCCATGTCTTTCCATGCTTTGACAACCCCATTCCTCTGCTTTTCCCCTCATAGAATCTAGATTCTATACAGAACTCCTTACTCTTCTTTAAACTATCATAACTTCTCCAAGTGTAGTTCGTAGATTCTTCAGAATCCCAGGAAAGCCTCAGTTCTGCAAAGTCGAAAATGTTTCCATGAAGACACTCACACGTTGCCTTTCTCACTGTACTGGCCTTTGACAGATGGTATAAAATCTACAATGTGTAAAACTCCTGGTGCCTGAGGATGAGTTAATGCAAGGCCATCAAATAAGCCTAAAGTGTAACCAAAACATATGGCAAATACATAAATGTAAAATAAACTTACTATAATGAAAGCTGTGTCACCATCATGCTCCCCCTTGCTTAGCAAACACGAATCTCATCCTTCTCACAACTGTCCTAATTGGCTCTGGAAGTGTCTTTCGTTTTGTTTTTTGATTTTGGTTGCTTTATCGCATTTATATTCATGTCCTGAATCAATTCAGAACTCTACTGTTAATGGTCATTTTGACTTGGGGAACAGTCAGAAGTCACACCGTGCAGGTCTGGTGACCCGGACAGGTCACATTCTCACGCTTTTACCAGTCTGCCTTTCCTGTGGATGGAACCCAGAAGCAGCATTCGCTGTGTTTCTGATCACACCTCACGATGACGTTCATGAGGACTAGATACACATACTGGAGAGGCATCAATGGTAATTTGCATTTTATTATCATACGTTATTGAAAATTTAAATATTTATTTAAATGTACATTTTGTTCATCCTTTGAAGTAATTCTTTTTGCTACCATGAACTCAAGAATTGGAAAAAAAAAAAAGAGAGAAATTTCTCTCAAGTACGTTCTTGAGAAGGTTGTAAGCATTGTTAATTTCATTAAAACTCAAGTCTTTGGTAACTGGTCCTGGATATTCTGCAAGATGGGAAGTTTTATCGGTATCTCTGACGTGCACCCAAGAACTACAATTATCTCAAAAAACAAAAGCCCCTGAGGGAATGAGCTGTGGGCTGAATCGTCACTTCTTGCTGGAGCACAATTTTCATTTGAGAGTGACTGGCAGAAAACCTATGGTTATTTACACTTTTATATTTGGGAGATTATTTTCTTAAAAATAAATGAAATGAATCTATTTAAGGAAAACCTGGGTTTTTTTTTTTTTTGCTTTGTTTTGTTTTGCATGTTGGTAAACTAGTAATCAGCATTGAGCTTGAACAACTTTCCAATTCCTAAAGTCTTTTATGGTGAGACTGATGGTAATAGCAAGCAATGAGGATTTTTCATACTCTATCAGGAAATTGTAAACACTTAGGTGATCTGTGTATCTTAGGAGATGTTCTTCACATAACAAAGGCAGGACACTCCTGAATCACGCTTACACTAAAGATCTGCTTGAAGTTTGAAAATTCAATGTATGTACTACGACGGGGAAGACCACAAAAACCCACTGACACAGTTTCACACTCCGTGCTGCAACTAATCTTTTAAAAACTACCTCTTATCAAATTTTGGTGTCATACCAAAGGGCATGAATACTAACCACAGCAGCAAAGCAATGAAAGTTTGAAACACCCTAAAACAAGGGTGAATTTCAAAGACTTCCTGCTGAGCACAATTTCAAAGGGGAGCATACGTTAGGACTGACCTGATGATGTAACTCTACAGAAAAGACAAAGCCCCAGGAATGGGGAACAACTCACTGGTGGCTGAGGACCTGAAGGGGAGATGGTATGAATACAACAGTGCAGAGAAAAAATTTTCAGCGCTAAACAACTGTGAATCTGATGGTAGTTGCATGAATCTACACATCCACTGAAACTTCTAGAACAGATAGTCTATTTTTGTATATTAATTAAAAAATAAAACACAAAGAAAGAAACATCTTAAATTATGGTGTTAGCTCACTGAAGATACTGAGTAGATATTAGCTTTCTATGTGTTCAAAACATTCAAAATCTTGAGCGTAATTCTGTCTTTGAGAAGATTCTACACTTATAAACTCAACTCTTTCCCCTGGTGTTATATGTGCTTAGTCCTGCTCAGGAATTGCTAACGTCATGAAGCGAGGACAGAAGCTGAAATCGGACTTAAGCTTTGTTTCCAGTACTGCCTGTGGCTGCAGGAAAGCAGATACAACCCACTCTTTCAACACCACCCTAGAAACTGTGCAGCTCTTTGGGTGAAAGTAATGACAGCAGCTGATTTATACCGAATGATCTCTATCCTCACACCCCCAGCAGTGGCGAACCTTTTAAAGACTGGTGTCCAAACTGCAACTCAAAACCCACTTATTTATGGCCAAGTGCCAACATTGCAATGAAGCCTGAATAATGAAGATTTAGTTAAAAAAAAAAAAACGGTTACCCGATGTTTGGCTGCTAGAGGGACCCGACTCATGTGCTGACAGAGAGGGCTTTGAACGCCTGCTGCAGCACACATGCCATAGGTTCACCACTTCTGCCCAAAGCCAAGACTTATGTACAGTGCCTCATTTAAACCTCAGTACAAATCCACTACTTAGGTCCTATCATTTTAACGTCATACAGGTCACAGTCAGCCCACAGTCACTATGTGAAGTATGTCCTGCACTGAAGTTACAAAGACCCCGTTTTTATCACCAGTGGGTGTTAACAGGGAAGATACCCTTTGTCCTACACTGTATAAATCACAAATCTTTCCAAAGTGAAGAGAGATCCCTATTGCAAACAATTCAAAGTGCCAACATTTCCAAAGATAATTTGGGCGGCATTTATTTCTGTCATTCCTTGGATTGTGGGTGGTAAGGCTGGGAAACTAAACAGGAACAAAACATGAAGAAAGCTTAGTCCTAATACTTGGACAAATAGAACTGCTCATTACCCGTGGATTCCATCACCTGCTATAACTCCTCTGTCTGATTTTTCTACACACCATTCTGTTTAGTGTTTCTTCTACTACAGGGCATTTGAAATGATAGTTTAAAAATCTACTGTCTAAATTTCCTGATTTAAAGTCCTACTTTTGTATATATTGTTGTTTCTGAGGTAAGCCATATAATTTTTAAAGTTCATAGTAACAGTAAGAATAAGATTAAATAGACATATGATATTATTTTAAAATGTTCACTTTTTTAAAAATGTAAAGTATATTCTAAAATTTCTTAGGGCTATTTATTCACAAGGGGATGATTTCATGAAGTAGTAGTAGTATCCTTCTCTAGAATTCATCAGAAAATGAGATATCAGAATTGTAATGACAGAGAAGCTTGTGGAAAATTGTAAAATGCTACCAGTACTCTCCATGTTACCACCTCATTAGATTGACAAAGCAAATTGGAGAAATATCTGATGTCACGTGGCTCAGTGTGGCAGCTAGAACAACTTCTGTCATTTCCAGGAAATACGCACTGTTGGTACCCAATCTTTCAAGCAGAAACTCTTGAATAGTGTGGCTGAGAAATGCTAAACTTTCTAGGATTGGCACTTATCCAGCTTTTATTCCTAATTCTTGGCACTACTGATCTAATTAAAGCATTATTGTCAAATAGCCCTGGCTTACCCTGAAGAGACATCAACATGTCTCATGGCCATTCGTGCATTTTGCTGAGTTTAATAAGAATGAGAGGGTCTAACTATCAGGCAAAACTACAGGGTTCATATGCATGGTCACATAATCAGTGAGGATGAGTTTAGGGATAGGTAACCATTGGAAAGAAATTAGTCTTAAGGCTTAAATTTTCTGGTTTCCTAAATATACTCCACGAAATCCCTACAGTGCTGAAGTGTGGAGAGTGCTTATGACATCTAAAGTGCCTCACCACCTGGGCCTGGATGTGTCAGCCGGGGCACCAGACCAGCCTGACACCAGCCAGCCTTGGGGTCCCTTAGGGCAGAGCTCGTGGACAGGTGTCTTTGGAGCCCAGTGTGGTGTCCCGTTTTCCTGGAGGGGACGTGAAGCGTAGACCTTGAAAAACTGTATTTGTGTGAGACCCCATGTATACTTTTCTCTCTGTGGGGAAGATCAAAAGTTTGTATCTGATGATGTGAGAGGCTCAAAATCCTATGCAGTTCATGAACCTCTTCGGTCTGGTCTGTTGCCATCTTTCCGCCCCTCCCCATGTTAGCGCCTTCTGCCTGGACCCACAGTGGCTGCTGGCTGTTCTCCGCCTGCCTCTGCCCTCCTCCCATCCTCCACAGTGCTGCCGGAATTATCTTTAAAAACCTAGCCCTAGTGTCATATTCACTCAGTATCCAGTTACACACTTAACAGTATGTTGAGTACAGGAGGTGCTCAATAAATACCCACGGAATGAATGAGTGAATGAGTGAGCACCTGCTGACAGCCTGAGTCCTCATCTGGGACCCAAAAATAAACTCCCCCACTTGCTTCCTGTGCACCCCAGACCTCTGAGCCATGGGTGTGACGTTCTGCTTGGTATCATGAAAGGTACCTCTTCACACACAATGACAATCACGATGCCCAGTGAGCAACATGAGCACGTCACAAATATGTCCCTAGTTTAAATGTCACAGATGAAGAGATTGTAACCAAGTTGGTAGATATGTGGTTTTGAGTTTGTTTACAATGGCAAAGAATGTCTTCCTTTAGGGGACATGATTTCAAAGAGCTGTTTCATAAATACATTCATATGCTATTTAATATGTAATCACAGGCAAAAGCAAAGCTATAACTAGGAGCAGTAAACTTCTAAGGATTAAAATTTCATACAGATATTATTTTTGGTTATCGGTGTCAGATGTCAGAGCTTTGACTTTTAGACAGAAACGGACTGCCAACCCTCCAGGTCAGGCTGGCACAGCTCACCCTAGAGTCCAGCAGGGTAAACCTCCCACACCAGGCTTTATCTATCTGTGAACAGGATATTTGACAACTGCACACTTCTACAGCCCATAATATTCCCCAGAGAAAACTGCCTGTGTTCTGCAGTTGGGAAAAAGAGCCTAATCAACTTTAATGTTTAATGTTTTAATGACTAAAATTTTCTATCAGCCTGGAATCCTTCAGTTCCCTAGACCGGAAGTTCCTTTCGTCTTAAAACTAAGCCACGCCACGTCTAACCTGAAGTGCCCAGCCCAGGCCTGTTCACCATACTGCTAAGTCCCGAGTCTGGCCCAGAGGACGGCTGAGCTGTAACTCAGCAAGAAGAGACTGAAGGGGAAATCAGAAAAGGGTATTCAGGATTAAGAATGTTTCTGTGAGGCCCCTACATTAAGAGTAGCATCAGTAGTCACAGCTAGAGGGAGAAAGATTCAGGAAAGTGAAACAAGACTATCCAAGTTCAATAGCAACTAATACACAGTGATCACTTAAAAGAATAACTGGCACACATTAATCACAAATATTTATGGGATACAGTGTGATATTTTAATAAACGGATATAACAGGCCATGACTGGGTCAGGGTAACCAGTATATATATAAACTATCACCTCAAACATGTGAGTGATTATTTTATTCCTCCTATTCAGCTACTCAAGTTAACATACTAGATGATGATGCTTTTAAAGAATTTACCCTTCCCTTTCTTGAGTAATTCCTCTTTAAAATGAATAGATGGGGCAGATCAAGTACAATCTGGGTCAGAGCAGGGATGAGTGATCTCTGGTGAGTTCAACAGGATGTGAGGACAGAAGAAGGGGAGGAAGGTGTATGTGGCGGCGCCCTGGCCAGTGTGGGGAGTCAGAGCCTCAGCTGGCAGCACCGCGGGCTGCGGCTGAGAAGGGAGAAGGTTGGAGTGCTGGGGCTGTGGAGCTCAGGACACAGTGGGGGCGGAGCATGGCAGCCCAAGGATAGCTTCCACATGGGAAGGGGTTACGCTTTGCCATAACTGAAAAGCATATGTGATGTTCTGCTTCGTATGATAAAGCCGGTACAAAATAAATCTTGACTGAAACCTAAGAATACAAACAATCCTAATAACCATTCACATTTTTTCCGTTTTAATCTCTTACCTTGTCTGTTGTCACTCCTCTAGGCTAACAGCAAAGATTGTGACCACTGAGAGCCTCATGCTTAGCACACAGAGTGGCACAGGGCAGGCAGTATTTGCTTACTGTTGAAGAATGCCCAAGCCAGAAGGTCATACGCATACTACTCATGTATATCTTAGTGACATACATGGCATTTTGGGGGCCACAGAAGACTTGTTTATTGTCATGTATGCAGTAGACTTCATTCAGGGTGAGTAAATTCTTCTCTATGAAGATTATAGAAGGCTTTCTAGAAAGATAGCTGTGCACGGGTAAGCTTTGTGCAGTGCTCCACTGGGGACTAGTTTGTCCACAAAAGTTCATGTTGAGTTAAGGAACATCCAAGACATGGAGCCTCCTGGAGGGTGGGTAGGTCAGGGTGAAACTGCTTTTGGAGAGTCTGAATGCTGGTCTTAGTGTGAATTAGTTCTTACAAAAGTGAGTAGTTATAATGTGAGGCCACCCCACATGCTTGGTCCCTTCAGCACTTCTATATTTCCCCTCTTCCTCTTGATCAATTCGTGAGCCACACAGTAGGGGAGGGGTCACCAGAAGCTGAGTGGATGGAGCAGCCAGACCTTAGATGTTCAGCCTCCAAAATTTCTTTTATTTTAAAGAAATAAATTTTAAATTTATTTTATTTAAATTTATTATTTAAATTTATTTTATTTTTATTTTATTATTATTATTATTATTATTATTTAAATTTAAATTTATTTTATTTATTTAATTTATTTTATTTAGAGTATCCAGCATCAGTTATTGTATTACAACAATGAAAAATAGCTGGGCATGGTGGCTCACGCCTATAATCCCAGCACTCAGGAGGCAGAGGTAGGAGGACTGCTGCAAGATTGGGGTCAGCCCAGGTTACGCAGTGAGTTCAGGGCCAGCCTGAACTACAAAGCAAGACCCTGTCTCAAAAAACTAAAAGAAAAGAAAGAAAGAAAGAAAGAAAGAAAGAAAGAAAGAAAGAAAGAAAGAAAGAAAGAAAGAAAGAAAGAAAGAAATTTAGATTCACATTTAGCTCTATTATATCAAAACTCCATGTCTAGGACACTAATCTATGAAGAATAGTCCCTCAGTAAATAAGGTTTTTTAATTCAGAGGAAAGCATAAAAATAAGTTTTATGAGAAAAGGTGGCATACATTCAAGATAAGGGATCCTTGAAGACAAATGAAAGCCCTCGTAAGAGATCGCTAGTGCTGACACCCTTCCTGCTTGAGCGTGGTGTAAATGCTGTGGGATTTCATGTTCAGAGAGGAATCCTGCAGCAAGCTGTCTTTCTGAGAATGATACTGTGTCCTTTCCAATCATTTTGTTACGTCAGCTAGTCTACCTTTATCAGAAGTAGAAGAAACGTAAATCAGTATGGGAGGAATGTGAAAAAGCACGACATAAAGGCCTTTTGTGGCTCTCTACATAACATTATGAGTGTCTTTGGGACTGATGTGTCACCACATAGGTCTTGGCTGGGTGACACCTAAACCTTTCCCTCTCTTACCAGACAGTTTAGAAGCATGAAGCACAGTCATACCCTGATTCACTGTCAGGACTGATTAAGGCAAAGTAGCACAGTAGTTATCTTTGGCATCAGTGTGGCAGATATTTGGAAACAATGCCTTTTGACTTTCCTCAGACACTGACAATGCTCAAAGAGTAAAAGGCATATATTCCTGTAACTGTAGAGAAAAACCACTCAACTGTTTAAATAATTCTGACTTTAGTGTCTACAGAGTGAATGTTTGTACCCCAATTTTTTAACACTCGAGAAAAATCTGGCCGAATAACAAATTATGCAGTTTGTCTTCAAAATTAGGTAACTGATACTTTGAAACAGCATGTTCAGTAATGTGTTTTTAGGTGAACTGTCTAGAAATAGAAAAGAATGTAATTCAGTGGTTAATCTGAAAAAGTTGTCCAAAGTGTCTGGAAATACAAGAGAAGATATTGGTTATATTTGTTTTGCATTTATTTATTTAGATGAGCAATTAAGCACACTGCTTCTACTATGGAGGTCTCCCTTGGTATGGGGCACTGAACTGCCAGTAAGTACAGTTACATGTGTCTGAGATAGGTTAGCGTCAGGCCAATTGAACATGGACCCAAACTTCTCAAACTGTGACCCAAATAAGTCATTTGTCTTTTAAGTTGATTATCTCAGGCACTTTGTTATAGTGACAGAAAGCTGACTACTAAATCAGTTTTCCTCATTCCTTTCAGTGACAACTTTTCCTTGAAAAAATAAAGGAAAAAGGGAGGAAGAGCTGAAAATATATTCTATAAGACTTTCTTGCCATCATTTAGAAAAACAGAAGTTGTCATTTGACTTGCTAAAACTAGACTGCTGGGGAAAATATTTAGTCTTAGATTAAAAAACACAACTGTGGATCCTCATTTTCAACACCTCAGAAGACTAGACAACTCTGGCCTAGACAAAGCATTTGAAGGAGCAGCTTTGGGAGCACTGCTCACATTCTAAGTACCTATAAGGAGTCTCTCGATAGAAACCTCAGGACAAATGAAAAATGCCAGCTACTTTAGTTCAAGCTTTTCATGATTTTATTTTATTTTTGTTCAGTTTCAATGAGCATTTTTCTAGAGTACAGGACTGTAGGGCTATTATAAGGTATAAGTATAGTGATCTCTAAAACCATAGTTCTACTGAGGCTTCTGATGAAAGCCAGGTAGTTTATCCTAAACTGTGTTAACACTGTGCTTAGAACTATTTCATGTGTATTTCAAAAAGTTGAGCAGTGTGTGATGATGAATTCTGGGAAACCGTACTTTTACAACTAAGTACTTAAGGGACTCCTACTAAATGAAAGCATGTATTACTAAGAGCGAGGCTTTAAAGAGCTCGCCTGAGCAGCCAGGAAATTGGGCGTTATGGTTATTGCTGCAACTTACCTTCATTTCAAACAACAGACTCATTTGTGACTCCCAAAGCTCCTGATGCCTCTCCTTGTAAGTATTTGCATATCTGCTTTCCAACTGGATGAGCAGACCCCTGAACGGTCATATATCTTTGCTAATTTCTCCATCTCAATCTCTACTGCATGATTATTTAATGAATAAACAATGATAATACTAAACAGAGGACTGTAAATGCCTCACTTTTGTGGGTAAACTTTACACTTTTGAATTAAGCATCAGGAAATATGCCAGTGCCCCTGACTCTCCCCCAAAGAAACCCCCAAAGATTAAGGATTCTCAAGAAAATCTCCTAGGTTTCAAAGATTTAGTTCTGAAAAAAATATTGAAATATAAACTGTTTAATGGCAGACTACTTTTTACTTTGCTCATGTGGAAATGCCTAAGGAGTATTCAACACAATGTCTGGCCTATAACAGTTGCTCAATAAAAATCTGTTGGGTAAATGACTAAAGTAATGGTTATTTCTTTTCTAAACACACACAAAAATGAAAACAGTTGAATTCAGAACTACTGGCTAGAGCTGCTCTAGAGAAGCCTGTGGATGACTGTGATAGTATCGCAGAACACCAGCACACCATAAAAAGCATGTTAAAATGTAGATCCATGAGTCAGACCATTTCTTTTAGGAGTCAACAGGGTCTCATTGAACCCTTTGTACTAAATGCTAACCAGTATAAGCTGACACTTGCATTAAGAATTCTGGTTTAAAAGAAAACATTTTTTTTAATTGGAAAAGAAAACATTTTCAAAAGCCAAAGTATGCCCGGAACATCAAAGAAAGAGATGAATATGATGCACTATGTGTACTTCGACCAACTATGGTTTGAACTAAATACCATGTTTTTTGAAGCATCCCTCAGACCATGTGTGCTCGCTCACTGGTGCTGCCTTCATCTTGGTCCTTCCTCTGGGTGTGCAGTGTGAGGAAGGCTCCTGTATTCCTTGCACTGTACTCATGTGACTCCCACCAATGGAAGGTACTGTCAGCAGAAAGGAGGACAGAAGAGAGAAGCTGGGCTACTGCTTTTGGCTGCCCCCTTGTCTGCATCCTGCAGTGGGATGTCCCTCCATGATCAGCAGCCTCCTTTTTAACCCTCCAGTTCTGTCTCATAGCTGATTTAAGGGATTTAGACTCTACCATTACCTCCCTTCCCCTTTCAGGAATTAAAGCACTTACTGTTGGCCAAAAGGTACATCAACATCTGTGGTTAAGGCCTCTAATCCACCCACATCTCTGCACACAAGTCTCTTGTTAAATTCTCGCAAGAGCTGAGCTGCTGAAGCCTTCTGTGTTCAGCCACATCTCTGATCAATGCCTCACAGAAGAGTTAGGCTTCGCTATTTCAGATGACACTTAGAACCATCATAGCAGGAACGAATCAATTATCAAACAAAACCATCTCCTATTTCCTCCAACTGGACTATGCTATACCCAAAGGCCCAAGGGAATTGTAAAGAAAGGAAAAACAAAGACAGCACGTGATCCAAAGTGACAAACATGCTCTCATTTTTACATTCTCCACCTAGTGAGCACATTCAGACCCACCAGGGCCTGCCCCATGCTACCTGAGCCTATTTAAGCTTCCTAAATGAATGAAAAATAATTGTCAATGTTTCTCTAAAGTATTTTGAAGTATTTCCATAGAAAGAAATCAATGTAACAGGGTGAGAATAAAAAGTTTTTTAAAAACAGAAAAAATTTATGTGTCTGGCTCAGTTAATTGGATAGCAGATTAGAGAAGAGAAGGTTGGGCTTGCTTACAGAAGTGAAAATAGAAAGAAAGGACAGAGGAGGGGGCACTTGGTGACCTTCCACCCACCGCAGGGGCCAGGAACGCGTCCTCTGGGCCAGAGCTCTTGGCCACCCAATGTGGCACCAATGGAAGAAGACTAAATGAAGGAAAGGTGATAGTTTTCTGATTTCAAATTTGCAGTCAGTAGTGATGAGCAGATCACATTAAATCTGCATGAAACTTTGGTTCCTCACCTTCCCAAGGTGATACTTTTAGATTTTCAGTTTTGAATAAACCATTTAACTGGTCGGTCCTCAAAACAGTGCTATTTCAACTGTCACTCTTTCTGTTAGAACATTTGCTCACTGCTATTCTAAAAACTCCAGATGCTTCCACTAGAATGGTAGTAGGTCAACTTTTGCCTGATCCACAGGGATGAGAAAATACTTTCTGTGTCCCAGGGCTTCCACGGTGTCATTTAGCAGATACAGATCCTCAAAGCAACCTTTGAGCCAAAGGGCTTTCTAAAGTCAAAAGCTCTTCCAAAGTTCCATGAAGTATGATTTATAAAGCAAATGGAGACAGGAATCTGAGCCAGGATATTTTATTCCAAAAGTAGCTCTTTGATTCCTTACATGATTTTTAAATGTGATGTTTGTCTATCTTAGAAGACTCTGTTCTCTCAGATCCCTGGAAAAATAGGTGGAGACTTGAATAATTACAGCACTGGTACTTTTAAATTCTACTATTTGTGTTTCTGCTGAATAAATGTGTTGTGTATACATAACATTCTCTTAATTCTGCTCCCCAGATTCAATTTTTCCTGCTGTTTAGGCAAAAATTACAAAGCTCCACACTGGCATGGACAACACTATTCTTTCGTTGTTCATTATTAAATGACTTCTCTCACAGAGAAGCGGAAACATGGTTGAGGAGATAAATTCCCAGAAAAAGAAGACAGGCTGAATATATCATCAGTATCAGAGGTGTTCATTTATTCTATTTGCCACACTGCAATGTATATAATTAAAGCACCCCCACCACAGATTCTCATCTGTGGAAGGAAGTATTAATCTTACAAAGTAAAAACAAAGCAAACTATCCTGGAAACAGTGACAGCAGCCTCGGATTTTAAGAGTGCTGTCTACCACAAAAGCAGAACAAGAACTCAAGGAAAATGAGGGCCGTGTGTGTGTGTGTGCATGTGAGAGAGAGAGAGAGAGAGAGAGAGAGAGAGAGAAGAGACAAGGAGAGACATGGGGAGAGAGAGGAAGGAGCAATATCAATATCTCTCTTACAAACACATCTTTCAAAGGAGCCAAACCCTCCACAGAGTGGCATCTGTACTGAAACTGGCCCAGCTCTGTATGAATTGTCTTGTTTTAAGTATCATTTCCTTCAGTATCTCCCCTAGCCTACAATTTAATCTTCTATACACATGCCAGTGAATATCTAACAGCAAACATCATCTCTGAAGACTGAGGGAATGATGATATTCTGGGCAAATGTTACAAACATGTATTTCCAGATAATACCTAGTTCTCATGAGCAAGGAGTCAAAAACAGTGACATGACAGCTAAGTACATGCAGTATTTAAGGAAAACATATTTCAATGGAACAAAAGGACAATCACTTTACATTAACAGATTACATTAAACCTAGAGATGTCATAAGTTTAATTTAGATTGTATTCTGCTTTGGTTTATGTCAATAAGTCTGGTTTTGGTTTTAATAAGTATTAAGAGATTTATCTTTCCTTGTATGGCCAGAATTAACATTTAGCCAAGGGAAAGCTTTGTTCTTCATAGATAAGAAGAGTTTTACATCCCAGACCTAAGTTGCTTTTTATAATTTGAAAGCCTGCAGTTGATATAAAAAGGCATAACACATAAAATTATAGCTGCAAACTGATACACATTTGTCATGGGCTGGGTAATAGGCAAAAGATCTTGATGTCCATTATTTTGACGAATCCTTAAGGTGCTAGAATCTTGCTAGGTAGACATGATGATTCCCAAGTACACTAAGGACAAATAAGGAAACTGAGACTTAAGAGGCAGGTGATTTGCCAATTGCAGAAGAAAAAAGTGGAGCCAGGCTTCACACCCTGGCACATCATGTGTTGAAGTCCTTTCCTTTGTTTCCTCTTCTCATTAAGAAAGAGCAGCACTCGGGGGCTGGAGGGTTAGCTCAGTGGTTCCGGCACCTGCCTCGCAAGCGCAAGGTCCTGAGTTCGATCCCCGGTAACCACATATAATGCTGGGTGTGGAGACACGCCCACCAACAATCAACACACCACAATGCCGGGCGTGGTGGCTCACGCCTGTCATCCCAGCACTCGGGAGGCAGACAGGAGGATTGCTGAGTTCGTGGCGGCTTGCCTGGGCACCATAGTGAGCTCGGGGCCAGCCTGAACTACAAAGCAAGACCCTGTCTCAAAAAGCAAAAAAATAAAATAAAGAGCAGCACTACAGATGACCAGATGGAACTTGTTAGAACACACTGCTAGATTCAAATATAACTCCTAAAGGGGCCTTCTTAGACAATTTTTCTTAATTTCCTCTTACCACATTTTAATACTACAAATGCACCTCAAGCATGTCGATGTACATACAGTTATTCATGCTTTATATATAAGAAGAATAAGATTTTTCCTCCCTAGAATGAACATTTACTTTTTGTGGACAAGGAGAAGGCATGATCTGTCCCCTCTCTGCCCCCAAAACCTCAGCACAAGCTCCTTGTTACTTACAACTGTATGGGATCAGGGCTCTTGGTTTTCTGCTTCAAGTTTCCAGAATCTTAAAATGCAATACATGGAAAATATTGATGAACCACTATTACTTATAACTCTACTACTTATATACTTATACTGCTTATAACTTGGTGTGAATAGAAGCTGAGAAAGTCAGACAGAAAGGAGGACATCATGAGGCCAACTCCACGTGGCCAGGGACAGCGAGCCTCTGCCTGAAGGGCCAGAGTGACAAATGTGCTTCGATCAGGTGCTGCTGGACGTTAACGCAGCAGGGAGGACATCCTGTGAGAAGACGCTCACTCCCGTTCACGGGCAACGAGAAAACGGAGTCATCAGCCACCTCGGTGCCCATCACCCT
>PVIC010046209.1:0-14324 GCA_004025085.1 Thryonomys swinderianus
AACATGGGAGAAAATCTTTACTAGCTGTTTCTCAAAGGGCTACTATCTAGAATATATAAAGAACTTAAACAAATCATTCCCCCCAAGTGTAAAGACCCAATTCAAAAATGGGCATATGAAATGAACAGACACTTCTCAAAGGAAGAAGTGAAAGCAGCCAAGAAGCATATGAAGAAATGTTCAACATCACGGGTCATTCAAGAGAAAATTAAAAGAAAAACATCTTGTCTGATACGAAGTATAAAATTAGTTTTACTTGCTGTCATACAATTACTGCTGGAATAAATCCTAATTTTAAATCAGATTTCGTGAGGAGAAAAAGTGAAAAAAAACAGATTAGAAACTCTTAAAATATATGAAAACTAATATAAACATTTGAATATGAGCTTCATATCTAAAATTCTAAAGTGTAGCCATTATTTAAGAAAAAATAATAATATATCATTTTGTTTTGACTAATTACTCTGCCTTGTGGTTATATTTAATTAGGTGATATACCAATACTACTAATTACTTAAGATTTATTTATTTCAAAATGATTTTGAGAAAAACTTCAAGAAACACATTGATTAGAAGAGCAGGACAACATCCTTGAAAAGCCCTCCACTGCCCAACTTCCGAAGGCCAGCAGTGATGTTGAGAGATGTCAGCATGAGAAAGGATCCTCATGCAACTGGACTGAGGGGTTCTAGCACAGCCAAGTAGATATGGATGTACTTAACTTCCACATGCAAGATAGGCATGCAAACATTCTGACCAGGAAGAATATTTCAAGATGTTTGATAATCAGTCAGGGTTTTCCTAGAAATTGAATCAATAAGCCACTTACAAGAATAGGGTATAATCTGTATCATAGGGGTAAAAAAAAAAAAAGTGTGTCAGGCTGCAACTTGAGTTATCACAGTAGGCAGTGTACTTTATTGAAAATGTGGGAATCAGTGAAGTGGGTGATGTTTCTGAAGGTCTACTAATCAGGATAAATTTCTCAAAGTTGTTATATCAAACAACAAAAGGAAAACACTCTTTGGATTTGGGAGACATCATATACACTACACTACACTAAGCAAACCACAAGGCTGCCTTTTTTAAGGGAAGTCCCTAGAAGAGAAGACTGTAGATGGCCCAGTTGTAGTATGCACTGTTCTAGAACTTAGTGTTTATGCCCCAGTAGATACAACACTACCAGAAGAGCCTGTCCCAACAAGGACAAGGACACTGCCCTGATTGGCTGCCAGTATGTACAGGAATGGTACAATGTAAATGCCTAGGGCCTTCGAGAGAAGTCCTGTCTGTTCCAAATGCATAGTATCCTTTTGTAAACTGCAAGATCCCAACATCACAGTCACACACAAACACATAAGGCAAAACATACATGCAACAGATAGAGATTCTGTACCTCCTCCACTGGACCACAGGAAAATTACAGTCATCACCCTAGCCTGCATCAGACTCTGCTAGGTATGAAACAAGGGATTATCTGTGTTAATGAAGAAAATATTAAATACAGAATTAATCCATAACAACTCTAATTTTGAAAAATAGTCCAGTGTATTCAGTAGGAGTCAGAGGAAAAAGTTGAACTTCAAATTTTTAACCTAAGGAAGAAAGCAATTAAACAAAGAAAAATTTAAAATATCATTATTTTAATTTTGTGTTACTTATTCTGGCATGTGTTGGAGTCATATAAGGTGGTGTGTGTGTGTGTGTGTGTGTGTGTGTATATGTGTGTGTGTGTGTCACACAAGGCATAGTATTTGTATCTATCTGTAGTGCCTGGATACTCAGGGCTCAAGTTATGAACAGGAGAAACTCCTAATCAGTCTGGCTTACATGCAAAAAAGCACTCTGACACCTGTAACCAATTATACACATGTGTCATTCATGCCTGTATTCCTCAGTATATAATATACCACCCATAAATATGTACATATGGACATGAAATTCCAAATATCAAGCACTGAAGGTTCTAGTAGGTGTTGAAAAGATATCCAAGTCTGAACAAATTTTTAGGAATGTGAAAGTTCATATGAACTCCTAAGAATATTCTCAGACTCCTGGTAGTAAATGATTATTCTTACACAAAAGTATTATTCTTACACAAATAACATAGTTCAGATTTAATAGGTTAGTTCTGACTTCTTTCATACATAAATGAATTGGTCAGTTGTGTCAAACACCTAGTATGTGTACCACACATTTTCTAGGCAAGAAGACATAAGCAGTTTCAGAGGCTGGCAAAATATCCTGTTAAGAAGTTTATATTTAGGGCCAGAGGATTAGCTCAATGGTTCCGGTGCCTGCCTCGCAGGTACAGGGTCCTGAGTTCGATCCCTGGAAACCACACGCAATGCTGGGCGTGGAGACTCACGTCCACCAATAATCAATACCACATACCACAGTGTCGGGTGTGGTGGCTCACACCTGTAATCCCAGCACTCAGGAGGCAGAGACAGGAGGATTGCTGAGTTCAAAGCTTGCCTGGACTACATAGTGAGCTCAGAGCCAGCCCGAACTACAAAGCAAGACCCTGTCTCAAAGAAAAAGAAGTTTATATTCAAGTCTGAATAAACTGTATCAACTGGAATCGAAAGAATAAATACAATGGGACAATAACTGGTGATGATAAAGGATGTGAGGAAAAACAAGGACTTGCATACTATAGGAAGTCACAGGACAGTTGGGATTGTGTGTATTACTGCTATTAATGGCAATCCAGGTTGTCTCTCTGAGATAATGAGGAAAACTGTTTTCTGATTATATGGGATATTTCCAAATTTTGTCTAAAGACATTGACCCTTTGGTGATAATGCAGCAGGCAAAGCTTCCTCTTTCACCACCAAGAACCACAAGACACACACTGAGCTCTGCCTAGTGTCTTTCTCCTTGACATCATCACTATACTTTTTCAGCAGTGTTATACCACTAATACTAGAGCTATAGGCTAAAAGGGCAAATACACACTTTGAGTTTGAATCTCAGGATATCTGAAGGCCAATCTTCAAAAGCAACCCTCTTCCTAGCCTGCCACTGGGCTGTAAATACTAGTGGAAAAGAGAAGGAATAACACGAAGGCAGCCAAAACTGGGTGCTCACCAACTGCAAGGCACCAAAGTACATTCTTTGTATGTTTCTGATTTCATGTGTTCCTCATAATACCCTGCTAGGTATTATTTTGTGAGTGAAGATACTAGTGTTTACAGAGATGGAATAACTCGTTCAGGGTCAAACGGACAGTAAGTGATTGCACATGTGAGTTACCTCCAAATATCACCTGCCTCCCTCTCCTACAAACATATCCGTATGTCATGCTACTCCCTCCCTAGTAAATGCAAATGCACTTGGGGCGGTTATATATTATATCCAGCACTTCAGTGTGAATTAATTCACCTTCCCCAGTCTAGAAAGCAGACATGAAAAAGGGACAAAAGTTGCTAGAAGCTAATTATGTAGCTGAAAATATAATTAAAAGTTATTCACTGTACATAAAGGTAAATTATGGTCTTAAAATAATACATGAGTTCTTTTGCTAAGACTTCCTTTATTTTTTTCTTCCAAGAAGGAAAAAAAGATGTGATCCTCTGCTTACCTCTGCAGACTCTTCTGAGTGCTCCCTTTATACCCTGTGCTCCACAGACTACAACAGAGGCTCAGTGGAGCATGGGGCACGTTCCCATCCTCAAGAACCTAAGACCTACTCTGAACAGGACGTGATAAAACATACGATCAAACATCTCTACCAGTGGACACTGGTCACCGCACACCCTGGACTCTGCTCTTTCCCTCTGGATTGTGCTCCACAGGCAGAAGCACGGAGGATACACAGAAGACAAGGGCATCCTTTGGGACAGTCACTTCAACCCGTTTGTCTATAATGGTCAATCAAAGCCTAGGACACCTTCCACCCCTGTCAGCCCAAAGGCCTCTAATTTATTTTTTGCCAAATAAAAATAATCTGCAATAAAAGGTGTCTAGAAGACTATAATTATTCCTCTGTAAAATTAGGTTGCTTAATAATTTTCTCTTAGACGTTCCATCTTTTTACCCACTCCATTTTTATCTGATTTAACTGTATACTGAAATTTTTTACCTTCCAGTTAATTCATTTCTAATTTGCTTTAGGCTAGGTTATGGGAACTGCCTGATTTTTTTTTCAAATTTAAGAAATTATATATGAGTTTGGGAATATCTTTTCATTAAAATATTCTGAAGTAACTTTACACTCATATGCAGTTGTAAGAAGTAACACAAAAAGTAATCTCATGTATCCATGGTCCCTCAACAGTGCTATCTTCCAAACCATAACTTTGTAACATAGTCAGGGTATTGATACTGACAGAGTCAAGACACAGAACACTTATATCACAAGACTCCTTCAGGTTGCCAATTTATAGACCACAGACTTTTCTCATACCCTGTTCCACCCCTAAGACCTGTTATTGGAAATGATGAAATTGTATCCATGTCTCCAACTCCAGTCTAACACAAAAAATTCACGTTAGCTTTTTTCTCTTTTAATTTTAATTTTTGTGACACCCCCCCCCATGTGTCAGTAAGAAGACTGGCCTGCATGATTTTCAACCCACCCGCCATTTTTCTCAATGATCTGTCCCCACCTCACTTATACCAAACCTCTTAATCTACCAGGCCGCAGCTTTACTCAGTCCTCTAATTCTCCCCTGATGTTCTCAAGCAAACTTGGCAGTTTTGGTTTACACTGCATGGATCTGTGTGATGGCTCTTTATTACTTAGGGAAACAAAGAAAATAAGTGTGGTGGAGTAACGAACAGTCAACTTGTAATGCCCAGTGGAACTGAATCAGACTGCTTCTGAGTAGGGAAGACTCATCTGAGGACAGCAGTCAATGGCATAAAAAAAAGTCAGAGGGGAAGATCTTGGCTGTTGACTTTCTAGGAGAAGCTGGCTGCAATTGATTTTCCTGATGTGAACTGGTTATTCTCATCCGTGGAAGAACTCAGGGGCCATAGCGTCCCCGAGAATGTCTGCATTTCTTGTCAGGGGAGCTCTGATCCTCAGGTGGATCACTTCTGGCTGCAATGTACATCCCTCGGCCTGGTAACACAAATCCTTCGCCCTACCAACACAGGATTTCTGGCTTCCACCACTGACTTTTGGGCCTTCTGGGTGCAGATCCTCAATATGGAGAACCATGAGACAGAACCACAGACTCCTGGCCACTGGCTGGACTCGTGGAGGACATTGCCTTGGACTCTAGACCTTCAGCTGGACTTCTGCAGGTTATTGCTATGGGATCCAGGTCCTTGGCTGGGTTCTTTGGGTCTCTGGTGTGTAGCTAATCTCTTACTCTCCTCTGTGTTTGACTTTTCAGGTGACCACTGTGAAACAATCCTATAAATTATGTGTCCTGTATTAAAACTATTTCCTTTGTAGAACCCTGACTACAGTGACAAAGTACACATTATTTTCATTGCCCCCTATTTCCAACAATCACATTCTCTTAGAATGAATTCACAAACACTAAAACATTATTTTAAAAAATATATTGATGTGCTCGCTTCAGCAGCACATATACTAAAAACTATATTGATGTCATTTTCATGTACTTATCCTTTATTGTTTTTAAAGTTAAAAACTGAGTTATCATGTTCAGTTTTGAGTCATTTTACTTCTTTAGAAACTATTTGAGAATAAAATACCATACACCAAATAAAAAATGAAAAACAAATGAACTAATAATCTAAAACTTGTTTTAAAAAGTTATAAAAATAACCTGTAGATTATTGTAAAGTAAATTCATAGTCATAGTCCACATTTTCTCTAAGCATATTTTTTTAAGAAAGAAGTTCCTTCTTTGTCCACTGCTCTAGAATTAAAATTGGGTACAAACCTAGATACAGGAAAAGTTCAAACATCAAGAAAATGATTCAAGAGCAATCACTCCAAAAACATATTTACAAGCCATTAGGTTAAACACACTGTAAGTGCCAAGCTTATATGTTACTACCTTGCCTAGAAAATCATTTTCTTGATTTTTTTATTTAAATGATATTTTAAAGGCAAATTACTTTTAAACATTAAAAGTTTTTCCCCCAGAGTGCAGTGAAGAATGAAATCCCACCTCTGACTATAAAATAGCTGGTATCCATCTTATCCTCAGTACTATAGCCACGATTCCAACCAAAATAGACAGGGCATTTGGTTTCTGGCCTTGGACCGGAGCCACAGCCCAGGACTGCGATCCTTATGAGGAAGGACAATGAAAGAACATCTCAGTGTACGCTACAGCTCTCTGGTGAGGATGGGGACATTTTCCACATTGTCCTTCAGGGATGTAAATGAAGCAAAGGGACAAATTGAGGAGGGTGGAAGCAGCCTGGAGTTGGGGCCCACAGATGAGGCAGGTTCCAGAGATGAGTGAACCAGGCAGCGGCACAAAGTATAAGATACAAGGATTAGAGGGTAAGGTGGAGGGACGTCCAGGAGTTGGCTCTGAGCTCACCTGGCGACACATCCACCAAATCAGTCAGTGCAAATTCACCCTACATGATCAGAAGTACTTTGAACTAAACAAAGCTGATGACAAAGTTGATCTATTCTACTTGCAATATAATTTGACCATGCATAGAAAATGCAGTGACTTTCGTACACAGAGATTTAAAAGTTCTATGAAAATTTAAAAGGTCCCCATTACTATGCTCTTCAATAGTTCAGGATCACATGTTTGTTTATTTTTAAATTTTTTTTTGGAGACAGAGTCTCGGTTTGTAGTTCAGGCTGGCCCTGAGCTCACTATGTAGCTCAGGCAATTCTCGAACTCAACTGTCCTCCTGCCTCTGCCTCCTGAGTGCTGGGATTACAGGCGTGAGCTACCACGCCTGGCATTTGTGGTATGTGGTACTAATTGCTGATGGGCATGAGCCACCATGCCCGGTATTGTTGTATGTGGTTTCTGGGGATCAAACCAGGGACCTTGAGCTTGCGAGGCAGGCACCAGAACCACTGAGCTAAATGTCCAGCCCCGGATCACATATTCTTAAGGAGTGTGATCAGGCCCAAGCCAAGATTCATGCCTTCTCTGTGTTTTCTTGCAGCCAGTAATCTTCAAAATGTTCACTTTATATATTTAGAAGGAATAGGAGAAACTGAACATTACTTACTTTTTATGTAGAAAATAATTTATTTCACATCATCCTTACAAGAACTACATTAAACCATTTACAATGTAAACAAAGCAGATCACTTGTAGTCTACTAAGCAGCTATATGCCAATTATTCATGTTCTGAATTTCTGATTATTATTATTATTATGCCATTGTCTCTCACTATTAACTGGCTGCTGTCATGGTTTGAGATAAGTCCAGCTGTACTAAGCATCTTGACTAACGCACAACATAAAAATATTCTATGTTGATAGGACTCTAGCCATTTCATATTTTGCCAATTAAAAGAGTTATGTGTGGAATATTTAAGTGTGATTATAGATCTACTTTATTTCAGCAATGTCAAGAATTCCCTATAGGGCCGGAGATTTAGCTCAGTGTTTCCAGCGCCTGCCTCACAAGCACAAGGCCCTGAGTTCCATCCTGTAACCATATACAATGCTGGGCGTGGTGACTCACGCTCAACAGTAATCAATGCCACATACCACAGTGCCAGGCGTGGTGGCTCACTCCTGTAATCCCAGCACTTGGGATTGAACTACAAAGTGAGATCCTGTCTCAAAAAAAAAAAAAAGAATTCCCTATAGACAAGCATGATTCCCCTGCTGTGGATAAGCCAATCAAAACAGTGAAATTATTACATGTTACAAGAATTTCCAAGAGTGCAGAACACACCTCAAGTCGTTTTCCCTTTATAATTGCCTATGCTTTAATTAAAATATCACTAGTTCAGGACTCTTAAATGATTTTTAGGCATGATTATATAGTATTTCAAATTATCCTCAATCAAATGTTTTTTTTTTTGAGACAGGGTCTCACTTTGTAGTTCAGGCTGGCCCTCAGCTCACTATGTAGACCAGGCAAGCCTGGAACTCAGCAATCTTCCTGCCTCTGCTTCCCGAGTGCTGGGATGACAGGCATGAACCACCACGCCGGGCACTGTGATATGTGATATTGATGGCTGGTAGGCATGAGTCACCATGCCCAGCATTGTATGTAGTTACCGGGGATCGAACTCAGGACCTTGTGCTTGTGAGGCAGGCACTGGAACCACTGAGCTAAATCTCCAGCCCTCATCAATCAAATTTAAAGGCAATATAACATCATCTTAAGTAACAGAATCAAAATTAATTTCAGTTTAAGTAATTGAAATATACATTGAATTCAATATATGTTTTATATGTGTATTAAATAAAATATTAGAGATGAAGTAACTAAGAAATTAAGTAAACTTTACAGATCTTAAAAAAAATCTCAATACCAACAAGTACATTTTCTTTATTCTTGTATTAATTAACTTTCTTATATTCTCTTTAGTGTCTCATCCAAAGAAATTTTCTTAAAAACATTACTAATTTACAGTATGCACAAAGGGGACATATTACCTGATGCCAAAGTATCACTCCATGGCCTCAACACAACAAAGCATACATAAGAAAACTAAAGTTGCCTATTTCGATTTCTAACTAATGGAGATTTTTCACTTGTTCATTGTTTCTTAAAAATGTACCCCAGAACTTACAACGTTAGCAATTGTTTTTGCTGCTTCGTATGTGCAAGTTCTTGGGAGCCTCCTCTGACTCCCTAAATCAGTGATAAGAACCACTGTGTACATACTGAGAACTTTGACAGGAATGTTAGATCAATAATGTTCATTTCATGGGTGGTACTTCTTAACCTGTTTTCTATCATGAGAGAGAAGCCACTAGATGGGCTGGTGAGATTTCCCAGTTTTGTGAAATACACATAATTCTCTCAGGACCAAGCTATATCATGATCAAAAATGCAGACCAGGGCCGGAGGGTTAGCTCAGTGGTTCCGGCGCCTGCCTTGCAAGCGCAAGGACCTGAGTTCGATCCCCGGTAACCACATAGAATGCTGGGCGTGGTGGCTCACGCCTGTAATCCCAGCACTCGGGAGGCAGGGACAGGAGGATTGCTGAGTTCGCGGCGGCTTGACTGGGCACCATAGTGAACTCAGGGCCAGCCTGAACTACAAAGCAAGACCCTGTCTCCAAAAAGGAAAAAAAAAAAAAAATGCAGACCAAATATTGTGCTGTCCCATTTTCATTCTAGTAGAGATAATTTATTATAAATTTTCTATGTTCAATTGTGTAAAGTATACATCAACCCTTGAAAATGAACTATTCTTCAGTGCAATCCGAGCTAGTGGAGGCTGTTAAACTACAAAGCACATAATTTTCTTGTGCTTTTTGATGGGGAAATCTATAGCTTTCATGAGACACTTATGCCATCATTTAAAATTCTTCAGTGCAGACTTAGCTCATGAGTATTATGACTGGCGCTTCAAAAATATCAAGCCGCGCCGGGCGTGGTGGCTCACGCCTGTAATCCCAGCACTCGGGAGGCAGAGACAGGAGGATTGCTGAGTTCGAGGCTTGCCTGGGCCACATAGTGAGGTCAGGGCCAGCCTGAACCACAAAGCAAGACCCTGTCTTAAAAAAAAAAAATATATATATATATATAAAGTCGTGATTATTTCTTAATTATATATGAAATTTACATATATTCCAAACTTTTTTACTGGTACTGAAGATGGAACTCAGGACCTTGAACTTGCAAGGCAGCCAAACTCTTATTATTCGGAAAGAATCTTGGGATTTTTAAAATAGGTTAAATGAGTACAGCACCTATTAAAAACAATTCACATATATTTCTCTAATTATGTTTTACATTCTAGAAAAGCACCCAGCATATATAAATTCCAATTCTACTTTTATATGATTCTTATGATGCAATTAGTATGGTGAATAAGGTTAACTCCCCTCTTTTCTCTCTCATTTTTTTCCTCTAAAATAGGATTATATAAAGTCCAGAATCATACAAGAAAGGCATTTTGGTAACTCCATCAATTCTACTTTGAGTATTATGGAGCTGAGACAAGACTTCCTTTGCTAAAGGAAACAAAACTGTAGGACTTTAGTGAACTGTAGAAAACTGTAGGACTTAAGTGAACCCTCTCAAAAGCGTCATTCAAAGTAATGGTCGCACCTTACCAGAAACTATAATGTTAACTTAGACGTTGGGTAGATTATCTCCAGAAATATCACAAGCTTTGGCTACTGGAAACCCATCCTCCCCAGAGGAAAGATCTGTTCCACCACACGTTTGTCCTCCTGGCCCTTTCTGTGCTTTTCTTTCCCAGATCTCTGTCTCATCTCAGTCCCAGAGAAGCTACTGCTCTGAGATCCCCAGTGCTCCTTCTCTCCGCCCCTCCGAGCCCCTCCAAGAACAGCTCCAGCTGCTTCCGTGCGGCGCAGGGTCGCCGCCCCCCCCCCCCCCGCCTTTGCGCCCTACTCTGCGCAGCCGGATGCGGGACCAGGCGAGCACAGGGGGCGCCTGCGCGTCCGAACGCGCCACCTGCCCGGCGCGCCCCACCCCGTCCCGCGCGCCGCGCCTGCCAACTTGCGGGACGCCTTGCCGGAGCCAGGTTCCCCTCTCCGGTTCTCACGTTTCTGGTCCTCCCGCCCTTGTTCCTCGCGCTGCGCTTCTGCCGTCAGTTCTTTGATGGCAGAAGAAAATAGCTCGGAGCCATGCAGCTCCTTCCCGTTAATCCTGGTGTGCTTTTTCCAGAAGCGCTCTCCTCCCCTCCCCCCCTCCCCCTCCCCCATCACGGGAGGGGGCTGCTGTGCCAAGCCTTTCCTTTCATCCAGAGATCCCCGGCAGTCTCCCGAGCTTTAATTTTCAACACGCCCGCGGCTACTGAAGCCTATCCCTTGGCATTAGCCACCCCCCCACACTTAACATATTCCTTTCCACCGCTGAGCACCTCCTCCACTTTTTCGGTTCTACTAACGCCCACATTAAACACACACACGCGCGCGCGCACACACACACACACACACACACACACTTCTGGAAATGCACAGTATCTTGTGTGTGTGTGTGTGTGTGTGTGTGTGTGTGCGCGCGCGTGCGTGCGCGCGCGCGCGCAAGATCATCTCGGTAGAGGGTGTGTATCGCCTGCCTCAGCCCACCCGAGTCCTGCACATGTGGCTATAAGGTGCAGGACAGTGAGACGCCTCAAAACTGCCCAGCAGGCTGGGGCTGCACTCCTCGGAGTCACCTGTCCGCGTCCGCCAACGGGCGAGGCGCCTACCGGGCCGCGTCCCGGACACCTGGGCCGGCAGAGCGACGCCCCGAGCCGGGCCACAGGCGCCCTCTCCCGCGCGCGCGATCCGGCTCCCGCCTCCCCTCGAGGGTTTCGAGTTCGGTGTCCGCACTGCTTCCCCCAGAGAAGCGGGACCGTCCTTCTCCAGGCGCCTTACCTCGAACAGAGGACCAATCTTGTTCTTCTCCAGGTAAGCCTGGATCCGACTCTGCTGCCGAGACGCCATGGAGAGACCTGCGGGACCGCGGGCGGAGTGCGGGAAGCCCGAGCGCCTCGGCCCCGACTGAGGCCGGACCGGTGCCCCGGAGCCTGGACTCCCCTGGCGTGGCTGGCTCGGTCCCCGCCGCGGGCGTGGGCAACGGCCACGGGAACCGTCGGCTCCTGAGGCGCAGAAAGCCAGAAACCTGGGCGCGGTGCCGCCAACTCAGTCAACTCCGAGGCGAAGGGAGAACTCTTTCCTCGCTTCCTCCTCCTCCTCGCGCCCACCAGCGCGGTCTCCGCGACGCCGGCGCCCACAAGCAATTCGCAGCCGAGCCCCGGTTCGCCTCTGGGCGGCGGCAGCAGGAGCCAGGGGCGGGAGGCGAGCGCCACGGTGCAGCTCCGCCTCGAGCCGCGCTGGAGGCTCAGTCAGCGCGAGCGCGCCCGGTGCGCGCCCCGGAGGTGCCTCCTCCCGGGCTCTGGGAAGGAGCAACCCGGGCTTCTCCAGAGGCGGTGTTCGCTCCGCCGGCCGCTCCCTGGAAACGGCGCGCTCGGAAAGCCAATGGAGTCGGCGCTTCTTTCAAAGTGCACATAAATCTGGTGCTTGTTGGTTACTCCTGGGCAGGTACAGCTGCAGATCGCGAGGAGAGTACCCAGCGCTCCTTCAGCGCCTTTCCTGGGAACCTTATCCTCTAAGAACTCTAGCTCAGGGCCCTAGAAGGGCAAAGTCTGGTAAACAGATGCGTTACCTCAAAAACGAAATTGTTTTCCTTTAACAAGAAAACAAACCACAAAAAAAAAAAGTCTAACATAGCCTGGCTCAGTTCCATGGAGAACGCAGGTTGAGAACTGGCTGAAGGGTCCCAAAGGCTGGTAGCAAGCCTCCGTAATTTGACAGGTAGAAGAAATAAACGGGAACTATCTCTCCTCTTTTAAGTTTGCCTTTGTAACCCATCCCTTAAATTACATGTACACACCTCGTTACATGTTATGCCACTTTTTCCCTTAATGTTTCTCAGCCTACATCCTGAGCTCCTTAAATTTAGCCTCAGCAAGCACGAAGAGAAGCTTAAGCCCACGAAGCAGCAGCGGAAAGAGCCGTTGTACCCTCTGCGCAAGTTCGTGGTCAAGGCCTAAGCCCCTGTGGCAGCCACAATAAAAACTCACTTAAAAAAAATTAAAAAAGGAAATTTAGCCTTTCCTACCATTCAAGGATTTCCCAAGTGAAGATCTCCCGACACCTGAGAGGTTTCTTCTCAGGGCTCTTTCCTGTGAAATAAAAAAATTTCTTGGACTCATAATCACTAGGTGCTGCCAAAAAAAAAAATGTATGCTAATATATATGATGCCTAAAATAATGGGAATTGTTCTCCTTCAAGCAGATTGCAGTGGTATAGATTTGCTTTCCAGACTGCATTCTGAATTTCTTAGTCATGATTCTTTTATTGGTGCTCAAGCTATATTTTTGTTTTAGGTGATATATCACAATATACAACAGTGAAGAATGAAATATTCAAGAAAGGATTTTAAAATCAATGTAAGGATTCACTTGTAAGAAATCAAAGACAAAAAAAAAAAAAAGCCATACGTGGTGGCTCACTCCTGTAGTCCCAGCACTCCAGAGGCAGAGGCAGGAGGACTGCTGAGTTGGACTATCGCCTGGGCTACATATTAAGCTCAGGGCCAGCCTGAACTACAAAGTGAGACCCTGTCTGAAAAAAAGAAAAAGGAAAAAATGACCAGAGGAGAAACTATCAAGGGTGACCTGGACATGAACTGGAAAGCAAAGATACCCAAGTTGTTAC
Source organism: Thryonomys swinderianus (assembly GCA_004025085.1). Lineage (NCBI taxonomy): Eukaryota > Metazoa > Chordata > Mammalia > Rodentia > Thryonomyidae > Thryonomys > Thryonomys swinderianus. The sequence continues at coordinate 13,275 of PVIC010046209.1, forward strand.
TTTTACAATCAGATTCAGACGATCTGCCCAAGGAGAGTGAAGTTGAACACACAAAGGTCCAAAGTTGTCTAGTGTTTTCCTTTGTGGTCCAAAGGTATACTTGTTTCTATAGTTTTAATAAGTTCAGGAGAAATTTAACATCCAAGAGTGAATACCCACATTTCCACTTGCTGTAAGATATATGTAGGCCCATAAGAAGAAACAACTATGCTCCAGCTAAAAAGCCAACGATTTTTGATACCACATTGAACAAAAAATCAAGATGGCACTGAAACAAGTATTCCTCCTCTAGGAGGTACAAGATGCACCCTTCTTTAAATCAAATAATAAGGTAAAACTTTCACCATGTTAAAGAACTTCTCCAAGGGTCTTGAAAAGACAAAGCTTCAGCTTGTAAAATGTTTATGTATTAAAGAATAATCAAATTATACAGAACCATTTCTGTATTTAAAAAGCTAAACATCTCAAGTGTGCATATTTAAAATTACTAAAGTATTTTCAAAGGCTTACATCAAATCCCACTTCCGCAAAACATTTTCTTGGTTATTTGCCTCCTCAAATCTGACATCATTACTATGATGAGTATGCACAACCAGTCCATCGCTGATGTCATTTTAGGTCTGAGAATTCAGAAGAGAAAGATCTTGTTTTTGTCACCTGGTGTTTGGTCTTGTTGAGACAGTTGGCTTATCCACAAATAACAGTGTTGTGCTAATACAAGTATATAAAATATGCTGTAAAGGTGCTGATGATATCATAACTACTTAGATGTGGTGTGCTCAAGGTGTCCTTACTAAAGGAGACGCTGTTTGAGTACAGTGTTGAAGGAAACTTAAAATCTTAAGACATTTCTGGTTGGGAATGATGGGAAGAAAGTCTCAGTCTTTGACATTAAAAATAAAAATGGGTGCTGGGCGTGGTGGCTCACACCAGTAATCCCAGCACTCGGGAGGCAGAGACAGGAGGATTGCTGAGTTCGAAGCTTGCCTAGGCTACCTAGTGAGCTCAGAGCCAGCCTGAACTACAAAGTGAGACCCTGTCTCAAAAAAA
>PVIC010046211.1:0-14316 GCA_004025085.1 Thryonomys swinderianus
AAGACCTTACTTTCAAACATTAATACAATACATGAAAAAAATTAACTAGAACTATTTTCTTTTCCGGTTATGATTGCTGTACCCAAATGGTCATTTTTCAACTACCAAGTTAATACCAAGAATTTTTACAAAGCTAGGAGCAGTGGTGCATTCCTGCAATCTTAGCTATTTGAAGGCTAAACTAGCAGAATTAATTAAGGAGTTCGAGGCCAGCCTGAGCAACATAGGAAGACCCTGGCTCTACGTAAAAAATAATGAAAAGCAAAAGGGAAAACACAAAAAGGAAAAATGAATTTTTGAGTGGTAAATATTTCAATTTCATGCATCTGAGAATCGGTTCTTTAATGGAAACCTACATTCCACAAAGATGTGATAGTTGATAATACACTTAACACACAAGAGCTGCATTCATTTAGTAATTCCTACTTCACAGATTATTACTGTATAGTGCTAAAATCAATAGACTCCTCCAACATGGGTAGAGAACATTCTAGCTTCTCTAAATCTGCTGGTTAGCAACAAAAGTTGTGAATAGAGTCTAATAGTCTATTTCTTTGGGGGGAAAAGGAAGTTTGAATCTATAGACAAATCAAGAATCTTAAAATGTGAAAAATTATAAAAAATATGGCTCCATCTAAGTTGCTACTTTTCTAAGTATCATTTTTACTTAGTGGAATAAATTGTTTCATTTGTTAGGTACTTCTATAATCATTCAGGTTGAAACATTTTGCCATAAAGAGACATGCAGAGAAACCGTGAAAGTCACATAATGAAGAGGTTAAATCACATACAGCCTGAAGAAATGAATCACGCATTAAAACCCATGACATACACAGGCAAAAGAGTGCACAAGAACCTTACAACCATGAATAAGACTGCTCATATTTTTCTAATCTCTGAATTACTAACGTTATAGAACAAACCTACTCCAGGATAAAATAAAAAAAATAATAAGCTCAAGATTTCGCTTGTTTCCTGAGCTGTATGTATTTTAGGACTAACAGATACTTTGTGGCTTCTATAGCTGTGGCTGCTACAATTCCTACTTTTACCCAATATGCTCTGCGATGTGCTAGACATGATTTTCAGTGTTTTATTTCTATTATAAGCAACCATCTATGCTAGACAGGCAAGATTAACTCTATTTTAAAGATAATAATAACAACATTTATTGAGAGCTTACGAGGTGCCAGCACTTTTCTTTCATCCCTCAAAACATCTACCTCTGATGTGGGCTCTGTTATTAATTGTCATTTTACAAGCTAGGGGCACTGAAACAAAACAAAGCTAAGCAAGTCTGGAAAGGTGTTCTGGCTAAAGACCGAACTAAGCGTGCCCCTCCCAGCCTTCTTAACTAGCCATCAGTCTTAGCCTACAAAGCCTTCAGATTCTCAGCTTCAATTGTGTCCTTCCCCCACGTACATGCTTATTAAACCTCATGCAACATGAGCGTGGCTTCTAACAGCTCAAGCCCGCACTCCCCCTGTGACTGCACCACGACTTAAGGAGCCTCCTTGGGACAGTTGCTGCCAGGAGAAAGTACCGTCTTCAAACCAAAATCTCACGCACAGGTACAGGCCCCTGGGCCCCTGCGAAAGCAGTCACTGCAGAAAACATCAGCAGCCTTTCTGTGCCCCTTGGAGTCACGGATCACAAACTGCTCTCTGTCCTCCTCCTGTCTCCCTCGAGCGTGCATTACTACTCCCAGCACGGTCCAGCCACTGCTTTCTCCCCTCAACTGAGGAGGTGAACAAACTCAGGTGGTGCAGTTACAGGAGCCACCCCCCCCCCGTTTCTCTGCGGCTTGCCCTCAGCACACCCCAGCCTTTGAAAGATATCCCTTCCATTTTGGGAAACAAAACTCACGGCTAAGTTCACACTGTGTATGCCTCCCTGCGGCAGCAGTAACCACTGAATTACAGTGGACCCTCAAGTTAGGACTGGCCTGACATACAAACAGCGTGGGTTATGACCAGAATAACAGTTTTATCTGACAACCGAAGTGTGCACAACCCAAATGCCAGCCTCTGGTAATTTCAGATGTCTCAGACACAGATGGAACCCTTCAAGAGTTCTGGAAGGAACATGACAGCATCCTCTCCTGTGGGTTAATGAGCAATCCTGGCCCAGTGTCTCTCGAAGGACAGTGAGATCTGCCTGTCTAGAGGAGAGAGACTTGAGTGCTGCATAGAGAAGCCTGAGCCTTCAGCTGACCAACCTGAGTTACAACCAGCCCCTGTGAACAAACTGAGTGCGGAAGTGAGGCGGTAAATCTGTCTTTACCACCTTAGCTAAGGTCAGGCCTGTTTATCTTTGACAGTGACAAGCACAGCACCCGGGATGAGAACCCAGGCCATCTGACCAGTGTACTACAGTTCACTCAAAAGCAAATGTAAAGCAGCTGGCAAAGAAGGATCAAAAAGCTGGTCGTAATGAAATGCAAATGAAACCAAAGTTCTCTTGAACTAACATTTCTTAGTTTTACCATATTTTTTACTTTTTTTTTTTTTTTGAGACAGGGTCTCGCTTTGTAGTTCAGGCTGGCTCTGAGCTCACTATGTAGTCCAGGCAAGCCTTGAACTCAGCAATCCTCCTGTCTCTGCTTCCCGAGTGCTAGGATTGCACGCCTGAGCCACCAGGCCCGGCATTTGTGGTATGTGGTATTGACTGCTGGTGGGCGTGAGTCTCCACGTCCAGCATTGTACGTGGTTATCAGGGATCAAACTCAGGACCTTGGGCTTGCGAGGCAGGCACCGGAACCACTGAGCTAATCCTCCGGCCCATTACTTTTTTATTATAAAAGTCTGTGCAAGTTGTTTTTAGAATAGGAAAGTTATAGGCCTAAACAAACATATCAAATATCGCAAGCTGGTTCACCTTACAAAACCAAAACCAAAACAGCAAGCACAACTATGATTATGTATAAAGTACAAGATAAAAGAAACTGCTATTTATATTCAGAAAATGGACTATTCTATTACCATGGGTTGTTCAAAATAAAATAGAGTAACTTAGAAGCATCTTTCTTTGGTCAGTTTACATTCTCAGCTCCTAACTTTCCTAACGAGAATAGGTTCAGATTTTTAACCCTTCATTTTTCTGAGCTCTTAAAGTCAGTTGAGAAAAAGGAAAGGTGGGTGGAAGCGGAGGAAGAGGAGAAGGAGGAGGAAGAAGAGGAGGAGAAGTCATTGCAGGAAGCCCTGTAGAGTATCAGAATTTTGTACAATTATCTTATGACAACAAAGTCTGCCTTAAATATGCATCAGTATTCTACCATGAACTCTCATTCTCTGATTGGAGATTTTACTTTTACTTATGCTCAATTTTTCATAAAGAGAATAATTCACTTGAAAGAAAAGAATTCAGTTGAAAGAATGTAAAACTCTTCTTTTTTGTAAAAATAAGCACATTTTAAAAGACTCTGCATATTAAATCAATAATTTAGCTTTAGATGAAAGCTCTGAAGACCATAATTCAATGGGACAGAGGGAAATTATTCTCCCTGCAACTGTAAAAGGCCCAGATGATTTTGTTCTGGAATATTTTTGTACCACGAGTTGGTTTCTAGAACTAAGTCGAGAGCTCAAGATCTACATAAAGAAGACAAGCATGAGTCATTTGCCTGGTTCATCTGCATAAGCCGAGTCTGAAGATGAGTCAGGGACAACTTCTGTCCACTCTGGGCTGGCTGACAATGAGGAAGCACTTTTTCTGGCTGCATATAAATAAGCACCTTTCTAAAAGCTGTTACTTCATTTCAACCTCATAAATATTCTTCCAGCAGACCTACTTGGTACTGCAGCTTGTCTTTCTTTTACTGAGATGGAAACTAATCAAAGGACAATTGCACTGATCCACATAAGGCTACCCAGGTAGAGTTAGGATCAAAAGCCATCAAGTTTTTGCTTTCAGGACCAGTGGAGATAAGGAGCTACCTCTCTTTCTCTTTCTAGACATCAAGTTTTAATCTAGTTGAGTTGTGATTTTAGCTCGTCCTTGAAAATCTTCAGGCCTCTGTTTTATTGTTGTTGTTTGTTTTTGAGACAGGGTCTCGCTTTGTAGTTCAGGCTGGCCCTGAGCTCACTATGGTGCCCAGGCAAGCCTGGAACTCAGCAATCCTCCTGCCTCTGCTTCCCAAGTGCTGGGATTACAGGTGTGAGCCACCATACCCAATAAGCCTCTATAGACTAAAGTCTACATTTAAATAAATTTAAATTTCTTCATGAGTGAATCACTGTTTAAAAGACATAATTCATTGGACAGTAGGTTGGACAATGGGCTTTGATAAAAACTCTTATGAGCTCATGATAGTACAGGAAAAAGGTAATTTTGGTGACTAGAAAATATTTCACCAATGGAGTTTATTTTTATGATGTCAACAAAAATGCATGGCTTCTATAAATAGAAATTTTGTGCTACAAAGGGCAGTTTAAGCATTTAATACCATGATAAAGATAAACTGACCAGGTAATCTGTCTTTAAAAATACAGCCGCCAAAGGCAAGAGTGTCAAGTAGAACAATGCATTTCTTGAGTAATAAAATTATTTCACTGTTAATGTGAGTAAGTAATCCGTTGTTTTTCTCTTTTCTGGGTGATGAATGCTAAAAACAATATTTAACAATCCCCTGAGTCTACAGTCTCTGCCCATCAATGGCATCTTTTGAAAATTAAAATGATTTCAGTATAGTGTCAGAATTCAGTACATGATACCTTGTAAAATGGAGAATATTGTAGAATCTCTAAGATTCCATCTTATTTCCCAGGATAATGCTGTCATGTAAGTTATTACAGATATAGTTTTAAAGATGAAAAACTGAAGCTAAAGAATACAAGTAACTTGTTTGCAATGACACAAATAATCTAGGCACTGACAAAATGGAATTTATGTCCAGTTCTCTATTATAGCTCTCTTTTTCCAATGAAAAAATAGCTACTAATACGATGCTTTTCAAGCTTCTCTAATGTTTAAAAAGAAAATGTTGTCACTTCCCAGAAACAACTTTCAGTGTTCTTGATTAATGGAGTAAGGGCACCACAGACACATACAAATTCTCAGGAGTGTTACCCCGTCCTCCATTTTCAGTGAGGACGTTTCACGAAAGCTTGTTGACAAACCATCATGAGCTTGACTCAGCTCCTGGCTTGATTGTGTCGCCGTCTGTTTCCACACTTGTTGGAACACACACCCATCCCCCAAGTCCGCGCTTCTCCACACCAGGTTCACACAAGACGCACAGATGGCACCTCTCTGCCTCCGACGGCAGCCTTTTCACCTGAGCACGCTGTCCTAGCGCGGATGTTTCTACAATTCAGTCCCAACTACACATATGAGCTCTCACAATTTTCCATACATCACCATCACGAATCCTCTTTTGCTCTCAGGTGCAAGGGACTGTCTGTGAAATACTACGGATCCTAACTGCTCACGTACAGCTCAGATGCAAAAAGGGAAAGAGATCAGGAGTGTGCCCAGCATGATCCCTGGTTCTCTCCGTTCGGCACATGAGCCACATCTGAATCAACAGGGATATGATAGTGTCGATGCCCCTTTACGGCTGCTATTGGGAACTATCCAAGAAATGCACATTTTTTTTTTTTTCCTGAAAAGCAAGATAGTTTACTAGAAGTGGAAAGAAGGAACTAAAGAGCTTTTATAATAATACATTGTTACCCATTTTGAGCAAGACCACATATAGTCAGTGTTCAGTTTCATCCTGTTTAAACTACCTGTATGTTAGAAAGAAGCATTTTTTATTTTGATGTAGTTGTTTGTGAGACAGAGGCAAGAGTTTCTATGGAAAAGAGTGATAAAAAAAACCCCTTATTTAAATTAATATGGGGCAAACCAAACCATCTGTATACTATTGCACATGAAAACCGTTCACATAGGGCCAGAGGGTTAGCTCAGTGGTTTCGGCACCTGCCTTGCAAGTGCAAGGTCCTGAGTTCGATCCCCGGAAACTATATACAATGCTGGGCGTGGAGACTCATGCCCACCAGCCATCAATACCACACACCACAGTGCCGGGCATGGTGGCTCAAGCCTGTCATCCCAGCACTCGGGAGGCAGAGGCAGGAGGATTGCTGAGTTCCAGGCTTGCCTGGGCTACACAGTGAGCTCAGGGCCAGCCTGAACTACAAAGCGAGACCTTGTCTCAAAAAAAAAAAAAAATACCATTCACATAAAACCAGTCATTTTTGCTTTGGGAAACCTAAGGTACCATTTGGACTCTAGCATTGAGTGCTATGATTTGACCCTGCTTGGATACGTCACTGTACTGTGCAGACTTCAGGCATCCCCCCTAGATTGCCTTCCTAGGGAATGTGGTGACCACAAATAGTTGTACACATTCACAACAGGATCTGATTTCACCTGAATACCATTCTATTCTCTTTTTTAAAAATGATTTCTATGAGCTCACATGTGCCATATACAGTGATTACATCCTCGTGGGGAGCTGGTACACGTACACACACATTTTAAATCCTCTTGTGTTCTCTTCCCCTCCTCTCCCTTCCTTCATCCTTGCCCTCCTTCCCATTTGCAAAAGATTTTTCTCCCCATTTCCTATGCTCATTTTTGTGACTGTTTGCCAATTAACTGTTCTCCATATACAGGCTCTCAGCCACAGTGTAGTTTCCAATAAGTCATTAGTCATTCCTTGTTAAATATCCAAAAATACGAAAGAAAATTAACTTTGGAAGGTAATGGAAAGGTTAATTTTATTAACTGCAGTGATAATTTTACCATATATGCACACAGCAAAACAGCATGTTGTAGACCGTACATACACACAATTGAAAAATAAAAAGCATGGCACCATCTCCCAATACAAATGGGACCTTGTGCCTCTGAGTAGCTGCTCAGAAAGTGAGTCGTGTCCTCTGCTCCAGGCCACACACTTGTAAAATAGAATCCACCTCATCTGCTAAAGGTCCACAAAGACTTAACATTTTCACAGCACTCACTCTGGGCCTGGGTAACCTGCATTCTACGACTGAGTTTAAAACTGTGGGGCACCAGTGAAGGAAGAGCACGGAGAGAGACCAGGTCTCTATGACAAGAATCTTGATTATGAGAACAAGAAAGCACTTGGAAAATTACTTCTCAGAGTTTTCTTTCAGTAGCTCTGAAATGATTAAGTGCAGACTGAACTGAATGAAGAAATACAGCGAGCTGGCAACACGTGCTCGTGCCTGCGGGTGTTTCCAGAGGAGCTCTGGGGTCCGAGTGAGGGAGGGGAAGACACGGCCTTGATGTAGGCATGTGCCAAGAACAGGCAAGTGCCCTCGGGGGCCACAGCTGAGATAGACTCTGATACAATCCTCGTTCTTCGGCCCTTGGGCTCTGAGCCTTACACCAACCACTCTGGATTCCCAGGTCTTTGGACCGAGCCATGCTACCCACATTCCGGAGCCTCCAACGCACAACTCTAAGTGGGTGGTTATGAGACTTCTGAGTCTTCATAATTACTTGGACAGTTTCCCTAATACGTGTCCCCTCATAAATGCCTATCTATTTTTGGTTCCATTTCTCTAGTACACTTGATAAATACTGACACATATAAGGTAAATACATAGTAGAAACAAGTCGTTCCCCAGTGATATATGAAGAAGCAGGTATGTATGTCTACACATTTTATTTTTGCCCTGTGATACTGGGGAGTGAACCCAGGCCCCCATGCATGCTCAGCAAGCACTCTGCCACTGAATGACACCCCCAACCCTTTTTATTCTATTTCTTGCTTCAGCCTAAGTAGCTGGGATTACAGGTATGTACCATCACGGCAGGCCATAATAAGATTATATTAACTCAGTGGTATATGTATTCTTTACCTTGTCCTAGCATAAAAAGAAGCAGGAGCAAAAAACACGAAAATCAGGTTTTAAAAAAATCTACCTCTCTGAAACCAGAATTCACTGCAGATAAAACTCATTAAACTGTCAAACTGTCACTTTTGTTTGTAGTCTGTTTTCACTTTTCTTTCCCTGTTGTCTTTCATTTACCATTAGATCACACGATACAGGGTCTTGAAGAACTGGTCAGAGTAGAGATTTTACATTAAAACCTCCAGAACAATTTCCAAAAGTGCTTTCCTCTTGTCCTTAACATTAATCTAGGTTCCATCTTCACCAATTCTGGGGACATTTGGAGGACACAGAATGTAATCTTCTTGTAACAGTGTCTGTCAAGCTTCCTTAGCATTTCAAATAATGCCTGGCACATACCAGAACCTCAGTAGGTATCTGTTGAATTTTCCAGGTATATACTTCCTCTGGTAGCAATAAACTCATGGTTTAAGAAAGGCTGAACTAAAACCTGCCTAATGAGGGTTTTACATAGCATCACTTTTTCAGATGAATTTTATCCTTCAGTTGATTCGTCCCAGAATCTCATTTGCATTTTTAAGCCATAATCACACTGTGGCTAACTCTGACGAGCTTCCCAATGCCAAGTAGCTCCAATGGAAGCGACTTCCCTGGCAAGGCCTCTTCTCTGGGAATTACAAATCTGAATGAGCAAATGATGAAGAAAAAAAAAAAACTGGTGAGGAACAGCTGTCTTGGAGCATTTGCATACTTTCACTTATGAAGAAACAAAAAGGAACCTACAAATAAGGGCCTGTAATCAGCTGCCAGTGACACACCAGCAGGGCCACAGCGCTGGAATCCCCAAGGCCTCCTGGTCCGAGGGCAGGCTGGGGCGGAGTGGAGATTACGCAAGGGAGACTGTACTTTTCTGAGCAGGGATCAGCAAGGAGCGAAAGCACTGGCCTTCGCCAACCTTTAACTAATGGTTTATGCTTTCATCAGGGTTTTCTGCATAAGGAGGCGGTGAATTTTCCAGCCTGTGCTGACTTCAATCATTCACATTCCTGCTCCTCTCCTGACTTCAATCATTCACATTCCTGCTCCTCGCCTCTAGCACGCAAGACTGGAACTGGACTTAGCATATCTATGTGCAAAGGCTCCAACCTGAGTGCTTTGTTTCTATGCTAAATGGCTTACGCTTGATAATGGGACCGAGCACTGCGTCACAGCAAAAGAGCTTTCATCTGAAAAGGGCCTATCAGTGACTTTATTACTTAAGGAAAAAAAATGGACTGTCAGAAAATGAAGTGATGACCTCAATTTCTGTTCCTTCTAGGCCGTTTTAATAATGTATCTTGCTACAGTTTTCTCATTAGTACTTGCCTAGCTTTACATTTTTTTCACCATGTGTGTGGAGATACCTTCTCCCACCCATGTATTCAGTCAGTTAACAAACATAAATGTTCAGCGACTCCAAGAAGCCAGTTACTGTGGTACATTCATAAGACTTTGAGCAAAAGTACATCTTACAGTGTTGCTTTGGTTTACAAACCCATTTCTCTCCACACTTCTGGTCACAAACCCAACTGGACAACAACCGAATCAAATTTCTCCATAATGTCAACATTGAGTTTAACCATTGGTATTTGTATTTTCTGCCCTCAAAAAACCTATCGTCTACAAGTTTAGAAGAGAAATGGTCACACAAATAAAATTTTACTCTTTTAAATACTGTTTGAGAAAGGTACAGGTTGCTACAAAATCTAGAGTCAAGGGAAATTAACCAAGGAAGAGGTGGGAGTGTTTCAGCCTGAGATACAGTGTTTTCACAGGCCCAGCAATCAAAAAAAAAAAAAAACGATATGACTAAGAATCATACATAAAGAGAGGGGAAGCATGTTTAAGATGGACTACAATGTAGACATGGTACATAACATAAGGTCTTATATCCATATTAAGGACCTTTGTCGCTTTGTTCTGTATGTTTTTTTAGTAATCACATTTATTGGTACATTTTAGATATACATAACGAGCACATTCATCACAGGCTGTACATGATAGATCTTAATCCCTCCCTTTTTTTCCATTTCCTTACCCACCCTTCAACTCATGACAGCAACACAAAGCCACTGAAATTTTTGGAGAGAATTGACATCACAAGCAGAATGTGATGATGAGAGTAATGAAAGGACTGTGTATTCAGAAAAGTAATGACAATGGCTTGAAAACAGCTGACAGTGGAACAGAAGAAAAGAAGACAGAGACTTGATACTTGTAAAAAACAAAATAAATATAAGCAGACTTCAGTGGAAGGTAGGGAGTCAGAGACCTAAGGGAGTGCCCTGGTGGTATTCCTGAGATCATTCCTTCAGACATAAACCAAGAAAGGACCGAGTTTGAAGAAGATAATGCCATTAGACTTGCTGAATTTGAAGAGATTTTGGAAACGTGAACATGTAACTGTGAAATGAGTAATTGGTCAGACGTCTGGTGATCTGAGGGACAGTTTGGCCTCTATACTGATATAAAAGTTGGGTGGCAACTGGGAAATGGGTATAGAGGGGCTATATGCATCGGTGAGAATAAAAGAAAACCTTTGAGTTTAAAGAAAAACAAGCTGCCTCACATCATGAAAGTTAATGAATATGTTTTAAAAAGAAGACGTAACTGACAATGGCAAAATTAAGTGTCCCCATAAACTTGGCTACAATCTAATATTACTGTTTGGGCACCTAGTCTTTACTAAGACTCCTAACCTATTTTAAAGAACACAGTTCTTTCTTCTAGATCCTCTGGATACACTGTAAGCATGGATACACTGTTCTGAAGAGATTCGGGATTTTCTCAGGGCTCAATAAAGCTCCAGCTATTTTCACTGCCCCAGCCTTTTACCCTCAGTCTCTCCAGCAACGTCGCCTCCACTGCCTCAGAGACAAAACACCTGTAATAATAAATGGTGGAGTTTCTTCATCAGTTCCTTCAGTGGTAATCACAGGGCCAGAGGTGATTTGAGAAATAAAGAACATCAAGAAAAAGAAAAAACAGAGAGGAAAAAAGAGAAGAAAAATAATGATGGCAATAAAAATCACATACAACTTTAGAAGCCTGAAGAAAGAAGTCAATAGAATAACAGCTTCTAAATATTCAAAAGGAAACAATATAGGGAAAGTTGTCTGAAGCAACCGTAGAACTATTTGAGCTTTAGCGGAATATAGGGCCACAAATTAGTGACTCTCAATAAACGCTTATTGGTTTCCAATCCAGAAAGCTATTTCTGTCCCATAGATAGTGATGTTGACACAAATTTAGACACCTGAACCTCTGATCTACCCTTTCAGAAATAATAATTTTAATTTGTTATGATGCATTAAAAATCAATCCAATGATATACTACAAAGGTGAACACTTCACAGAAGAGTAAGAAAAGTGCTATTATAAGACTAAAATAGCCTGAAGAAACAATCGAGTGGATTTTTTAGCATGTTTGTATAAATGTCACAGTTCTGGGCAAGGCTTCGGGTCTTTGGATGTGATCTACTTGTAAGAACACTGTTGTGCTCACATGCTTTATAGGCGTCACATATCACAAAGGGCAGTAAATCAAATACTGTATCCCAATCAATAAATACAACTAAGCAAAAGTGTGTCATCATTAGAATGCATATAACTACGAAACACAGAAGACAAGCTCAAAGTTTCTTTAAATAAACAAGAGATATGTCTTTTCTGCCAGAAGTTCACACAGAGCACAGATGCAAGAATGGTTAATCCATCCAGAAATTCATTAGCATCAATAAGGAATCAGGCTCTTCCCTTCCATCAGCTGCCCATTGTCTTTATGTCCAGGATTTGATCTCCAGAGAACATGATCTTGATCTCCAGAGAACATGATCTCTATTATCACTGTCACACAATGCTTCCACAGGCAAACAAAAAGAAAGTCTCTTTTTAAAGGATGAACCTTTTTAAGAAGCACTTTAGCTCCAAGAGACTTCCCTCTTAGTTAAGTGGGCAGAATTTTATTGTGTGTTTTTCTCTAATCCAGTCATTGGCCAGGAAAAAGCAATAGCCCTGATTTACTTTGGCTAATGAAGATTGAGTTTCTGGGCTAAGAAAGGTCAATCTGGAACAAAAGTAGGGTAGTATTAAGCCAGAAAAAAAGGAAGATGTCCCTAGAGTAGGCGACAAATAGGTCCTGACAGCACGTTTGTGAAACCAAAGCATCGTAATTCCAGTTCGCACGGAGCACATGCTGTAATTACTGGGTAACTGGGCGCATCTCCTTGTATTCGCCTGGAATGTTTAGGTCCTTTAGAACCCTTGACTTCTTATCTAGCAAAATAACAGAATTAAGTAAATAGACTCATTTAGTCTTTCTCGCTGCATCTGTACATCAGTGGACAAGAAACACTAAAGTATAAGAGGAAAGAACAGATAAAATGGCAATCAAGATCAGTAAGCCTTGCGATGTGGAGGGAAATAAAAGACAGAAACTCAAGTCAGCCTTAAGTTAATATAATGTGATGGTGTCTTCTGAAAAATGACACTTTTATCCTTCCAAGCACGTGGCATAACATGCATGGAGTAGTGATATATTTAATTGCATACGATCAAGGGTAAAGTCATCCTGTTGCCCCATCTCGCTCGTAGTGATGCTTGACCCATTCATTTTCCTTCACTTCCACCTCATAAAGGAAACATTCCAACAGATTTGTATCCCTTGCCTTGAACTTTTAAGAGCAACTATAAGGTCAAATATAAAAATATTCTTTGGTATGTTCTTTAACTTTCCTTTACACATGATGAACATCAGTTTCAGCCTTAGCCCCTCCAATAAATAAAATTCCCCTTTCGCTGATCTGTCTCCTGCTACTGGACTGTATTTTTAGGGTTCAAGCGTTAATTTGTTTTTCTTTGTGATTACAAAAAGCACCTGGCACAGGAACTGGGTGCACAGTGAATGTTGGCTGAATTAATATGCTGGATTTTGTTATATACATGACTAATAACCTTCCATAAAGAGCCTATTCCTACAGAAATAGTTCCCAAGGATTGAGTCATATTTTCCTGTAAGTATATTATTTATAGTTTTTAAAGAAATGGACCATCTAACCAAATTTATCTCCCTGTAATTTTCCGACTTCCATTCAAATACAATATTAATAATGTAAGACAAAGAACGGTTTTATGAAGATTGTTTCTAACCTCCCAAGCATGGATACTTGTCACACAGTGAATGGAATTATCATTATAATAAACCAAATATCCACAGAAACTGTTATTGTCCATTTTCCAGATATGTCTTTAGTTATTATTATTATTTTTTTTTGAGACAGGGTCTCGCTTTGTAGTTCAGGCTGGCCCTGAGCTCACTATGTAGCCCAGGCAAGCCTCAAACTCAGCAATCCTCCCGCCTCTGCCTCCCGAGTGCTGGGATGACAGGCGTGAGCCACCTCGCCCTGCACTGTGGTATGTGGTATTGATGGCTGGTGGGTGTGACTCACCACACCCAGCATTGTATGTGGTTACCGGGACTGAACTCAGGACCATCGCGCTTGCGAGGCAGGCACTGGAACCACTGAGCCAAATCTCTGGCCCAGTTCCTATTATTATTATACACATAAATATTTAACTTTAGTACATGGTATCTATTTAAGCCAGCTTGGAAAATTCTTAATATTAGACCAAAAATAAATATAGATAGATAGACAGATAACAAATCTAATGCCTGATATTCAGCTTTAATCGTTCTGTTTTTCCTTACACACATATAAGCACAGACACAGACCATACATAAAATAAAAACAAATAATCCTAAACTATTACTATGACACACGGAAGAGTCTCTAAACAGTGGCCCTCAGCAGCTATCCTAAAATCAACCTGAAGCCTGGCAGGATGGTGCAGCTACAGTCCCACCTTCTTGGGAGGCAGCAGTGGGCAGATAGTTTGAGCCCAGAGATGGAGACCAGCCTGGGCAACAAAAAGAGACCCCTGTTTCAATCAACAATATAAACAAGAACAATAAGAAAAAAAACAGTGCAAAGCAACAGACAAAAATAAAAATCAATGATAACAACATGAAAACTTGACTTTCTTTATGTAGTAGTTATACACCTTAAGTGGTAAGAGTAATATAAACTGTATTCAAATGTGATTGAGCAGTTATGAAAAATAAAGATTATTAAGCAATATTAATGACACAAAGGATTAATAGCATATGAAGGCAAGTTTCTTTGAATAAAAGTATTCCCATTGATAAATTCAAGAAGAATGACGCATTAGAATACTTATCATATACAACTTCCAGTGAATTTTGACAGTAAATAATCACCATGGCAGCTAGAGCCAATAGTCTAAGTGTTGATAGGAAAAGTCAAACATAATAGACTCATCAACTCCTAATTAAAAACAAATCAAACGGTAAAATCAGACAGCAGGATATTGGAAGGTTTCTCCGCAGCAAGTAGGAAGGGACTAAGAGATGGGAGGAAGTGAGGAT